>OX243971.1:4715000-5027500 GCA_945859745.1 Synanthedon formicaeformis | reverse complement strand
TTAAAGTTTACGCCGAGTACCATAATCAAATTATAATGTGCTCTTTTCGTAAAAATGCTCCGATTGTCTGCTGAGTTACTTGTATACTGAGTTACTTTGGCGGTAACTCCAGAGACATTCTTGGTAACTCCTAAGACATTTACGTACTTAGTGGGATTAGCATATAGCACTTAAAGTAAAATTGACTCCACAATTGTCTCTCCCTAGTCCCTATACAGCATATCGAGGGACCGTAACATTTTTTACTAGGTATAACGCGAGGAAATCTGCGAATCAGATCCCCACCGACCATGGGGAGATCGGTGGAGTATGTGGGACTTCTACCCACTAAAATCCCGCGGTGTTTCTTCGCGCCGTCTATGGGCGGGGGTCAGGGGACGTTTAGACACGCTACGGTGTCCTCCCGCCAGACTTGGCCCGCACACTTGCGGGCTCCACCTCGATAAGGATAAGGAAATACAGCACGTCTCCCCTCGTTGCCCGGTGTTGTGATGACGGCGGACGACCCCATGTCCGCCGCCCATGGGCGAAGCGACACAGGCCGCCTATTCTCCACCTCTCGCAGCAAGCAGTCAGCGAGGGGCTTCACTCATGAAGCACCCCATAACCTCTTCTCTGCGGCACAACCTACCGCAGAGTTGGAGGCCGCTTCCACCTTAAACGAAAAACCCCTGCTCGTGTGGCCGCTCATCTCTACGGCATTAAGGGTGGGCGGCCGAATGGGGGTTTCCGCCTGACATTTCCACATCAATCGCGGCAGCCCGAGACATGCTTCACCTCGTGATATCGTCGGAAGAGTTACTAGGCCGGGTGGCGAGTCCGGGTTTTCACTCTTCCGAACGACTGCAAAGGGTGGTTACTAGGCCGGCCGCGCTACCGGGTATCCACCACCCTCCACAAAGCCGCGATTGCAGCACTCTGCCAGACGGTCCTTCCCTGCCGTAGAGCTCCGTCTTCGCGTGCGTTGCCCAACTACCACTGAGCGACAGAGCTATCCGAGAGAATCCGCCCGCTGCGACCCGCGCCGGTCTTCGGTCCGACGCTCAAGGACCAGGGGTGCCATCTCTCACCGACCTACACCCGAGTGGGCCAAGTACGGTTCCTCGGCCCAGCGAGCGGTGACCGGTGAAGCTCCAACGGACAGTTGGAGCCTCCAAACTGTTGCTCCGCCACGAGCTCCGATGGTGGGAGCCCGCTTGGAGCATACGCACGTGGGTCTTCTTTGTTCCCCAGCGACAATCCGATCAGCCAAGCAAAGGTTCATTTTATTTTTTGCTTTTCTTTTTCTTTTTTATTGTAAATTGACTTTGTTTATTATGACTAAATTTATAGTAAAACACCTATACATACAATTATAACTTAGAGATAATATTTTCAGAAATACTATTTGACCTAAAATGGCGCGACTATCGGCGGATAAAGGAGGTACAGGGAAAGACTCAAATAGAACACCGAAAAATATGAAGAAGCTAAAAGAAAGCACCGTGAACACTACCATAAAGTTAAACGGCTTGCAAGAGACTTGACACCTATTGAAAAAAAAACAAGCAAAGGTCATCTGGAAGTTGAGACAAAGAGAATACAGAAAGAAGAGGAAGAATTTACAATCGATCTTAGATGCAACATCACCAAGTTCCCCAGTAAGCGTACTCAATTTTCACAAGAGTCACCAACAGCATCGCCGGCATCAATAGCATCCCGAGGACGCGGACGAAAGAAAACAAGAAAAGATAGAAGTAAAGTGCATAGAGTTGACAAAAAATTACAAGAAGAAAACAAGAAGTTGAAGAAAAACTGTGAGAAGTACAAGAAAAGGCTGCATAGATACAAAATAAAAGAAAGAGAATCTCAAGATCAGAAAGAGAAATAAAGTTATAAGCTATTGACAAATTCGATTAAAGATCGATATGAAAGGATTAAGAGCCATAAGGAGAAAGGATTGTTCAAAAACCTCTTGAAAAGTGATAACATAGAAAAATCCAGAAAGAAAACACAATTACTACGAGAAACATTGGGAATAAACCTACACTAAAAAGAAAACGACACTACGCCCCTTGCTACTTAAGAAAAAAAATCATCAATTTTTCCTTTTATAGTAGTATGTCTTAGGCGTTACCCAAATTTGTCTCTGGAGTTACTTACTGTCCCAAATATTTTAACATTATATTTACGATCATAATATGTAATTTCTTTCCATTATATCTTTATATTACCAGTACTTTATTCTAACAATTGGCTAGCTTCTATAAATAATTCATTTGTATTTGTAATTCTTTTTTACTTAGTTTTATTAAGAAATAGCTATAATTTTTTTGTATAACGGTAACGCAAAAGACCAATGTTAGTTAGTTTTGTACTTAAATTTAAAAATACTATGAAGACTGATTTTGTTAAAATATTTGATTATGCATGCAAGACCAAATAAATAATAATGAATAATATTTTCTTGTTTCATTCACCATTTATGTAACGCTGAATGCAGGTAACTCAGGTGACAGTTTTTAGGGTATCTGTTGTAGTTTTTTTCTAAAAACTGTCTTAAATACGAATTTTCGTCGCTGCCCTTCTAGGTTATTAAAGGAGACGATATATCTAATGCCCTAATCAAATTAGAATAAAGGAATATTAATGTTTATTTTTAAAAAAAATTTTTTTCTGATCTGCCCTTAGTGTGGGTAAAATAGTTGATTGACCCACATACATACATACATACATACATACATACATACATACATACATACATACATACATACATACATACATACATACATACATACATACATACATACATACATACATACATACATACATACATACATACATACATACATACATACATACATACATACATACATACATACATACATACATACATACATACATACATACATACATACATACATACATACATACATACATACATACATACATACATACATACATACATACATACATACATACATACATACATACATACATACATACATACATACATACATACATACATACATACATACATACATACATACATACATACATACATACATACATACATACATACATACATACATACATACATACATACATACATACATACATACATACATACATACATACATACATACATACATACATACATACATACATACATACATACATACATACATACATACATACATACATACATACATACATACATACATACATACATACATACATACATACATACATACATACATACATACATACATACATACATACATACATACATACATACATACATACATACATACATACATACATACATACATACATACATACATACATACATACATACATACATACATACATACATACATACATACATACATACATACATACATACATACATACATACATACATACATACATACATACATACATACATACATACATACATACATACATACATACATACATACATACATACATACATACATACATACATACATACATACATACATACATACATACATACATACATACATACATACATACATACATACATACATACATACATACATACATACATACATACATACATACATACATACATACATACATACATACATACATACATACATACATACATACATACATACATACATACATACAGAAAAAAAATTCTAAAAACAGTCAATTTAGTTTCAGTATCATGTATAGAGCCTATAAACACGATATCTCTGAAAACAAAGTAACTTACTTTATGACCAATCTTTACAGTATTATTATTAGTAAGTAGTATTGATTGATACATTATATTACATATTCGCTAAAAATGTAGTTTTCTATATGTGACAGATTTTTTTAAATCGGCCCAGTAGTTTTTGGGTTTATTAATTACAAACATACAAAACACAAATCTTCTTAGTATAGATAAATTATTTTTAGATTAACAGAAACAGAACAGAACAGTTTAGAACAGAACCGTCAAGCACAGTTCTTTTTTCTGAATGAAGGCAACCCTAATGTCCTTTTCTGTATCCTTGAAAGTGTATTTTCGAAAAGTGAGGATAAAAAATTAGCAGTTTTTGAAAGCAATATCACTTTTTTTTTAATATGTTCTTCGGTCGTACACTTCAGTAACTAAAATTAATTTCAATACAGAAGCTTTGCTGCATCTACTTAGTTATACATGTGAAAATAAATGTTCTCGTATATATGTTACGGTTAGTGTGATTAATTGAAAATTATTAATAATTACCAACAATTATTAATAATTACCAACAATTATTAATAATTACCAAAAATGAAGGCAAAAGTAATGAATTATTTACTTTTGCCGGTTATTATTAATAATTACACCTTACTTTTGGTAAATGTTAAAAATTCAAAGAATTCAAATGTGGGTGGACAAGGCTTCCAAAAATGCAATTGTACTGGTGATTGTAATTCTAACCGATGTAAATGCAAAAAGATGCACGTTCTTTGCAATTCAAGGTGCCTCTATTATTTAATGTTGATTTTATGATTCTTGCATAAATAATAATTTCTGTTACTCATTTTAATGTTGATTTTATAATTCTTCAAAAATAAATAATAATTTTTGTAAGCTTTTAATGTTGATTTTATGATTATTATATAATTTTATAATGCCCGCGGTATAATATTAGTAAGGATTACTTTACTTGCTAATAAATATTGACCAACACAGATTGTTTCTTGTTTGTTTTATTACTTTTACCACACCACATAGTGAATTATTAATAAAAACCAGCAAAAGTGATGAATTTCACAGTTTTTATCACATTTACCAAATCATGAGGTAAGTATTAATAATTACTGGTTATTATTAATAATAACCATAGTAATCACATTTACCGTAACATATACACGCTGAAATTTGATCACGCAAGGGTGTTATTACAATGATAACAGTGGAGTGGGCTCGTCGCGTTTATTAGTTGTAATAACATTGTGATACAACAGCTAGCGAACAATTTTCATATTCCATATCTACTTTGACGCGGTGATCGCAAAACGTTTTACTAAAAATTAGTTGTAGGTTTCTAAAAATTAGATCTAAAAATTACGCTTCTAAAAATTAGTTGTAGGTTTTTTGCTCATATAAAAAAAAGACTTCGGACGCTTTTATTTTTGTAATAACTAGCTGGCGCCCGCGACTTCGTCCGCAATGAAAAACAAAAAAGTAGCCTATCCTGTGTCCTGTACGTTTAAATGTTTATCTGTCAAGTTTCAGTTTCAGTGAAATTCAGTTAATTCGTTTAAGAGTTATGGAGGAACATAAATAAATACAACACCTACACTTACAGATTTATTATTAGCACTGATTGATTGATTGATATTGATAAATCTTTTCCATCATCCGCAAAGAAAAAGGGTCGGTTAGAAAATCTTCAATATTTTCAAAAGTACCTGACCTAGCTTTTATCAAATAAAGACTAAATTAAAGCTAAACTAAACAATTTTTTTTTTATTTAAGCACATTAAAAGATTCCTTAATTTAGTCTTTATATCATAAAGCTATGTCACTTACTTTATAAGATATTGAACCGACCCTTTTTCTTTGCGGTCCAGTGTATTTTGTACATTAAAATATTCTTTAATTTAGTCTTTATATCATAAAGCTATATCAGTTACTTTATAAGATATTGAAGATTTTCTAACCGACCCTTTTTCTTTGCGGTCCGGTGTATCAATACTAATAATAAATCTGTAAGGGTTGGTAATGGAGTAAGTTACTTTGTTTTCAGAGATATCGTGTTTATAGGCTCTATACATGATACTGAAACTAAATTGACCATTTTTAGAATTTTTTTCTCTATGTATGTATGTTCCTCCATAACTCTTAAACGAATTAACTGATTATCATGAAACTTGGTAGATAACATTTAGACATACGGGACACAGGATAGGCTACTTTTTTCTTTTTCAAAGCGGACGAAGTCGCGGGCGCCAGCTAGTTTTGTATAAATCACCTTGTTTACGCGACAAGTGATTCAATGTTTGACGATTTGACGACACGTTTGGTCTAGTGGCTAGTAACCCTAGCTGTTAACCGAACGGTCGCGGGTTCGAATCCCGCTAGGGGCAAATGTTTTATGTGAACATTTTACCTTTGTACCTGAGTCATGGATGTTTTGTATTTATAATATGTATGTATTTACAAAAAAAAAAAAGTAATCTATGTATTATATCAACTGTCTGGTATCCATAATACAAGCATTACTTGCTTACTTTGGAACTAGATGGTGCTGTGTGGAATGTGTGAAGATATTTAAAAAAAAAAAAAAAATGTAGTATCTATGTATTGAAAAGAAATAATGATCTGTGTTGTTTATTGCGTCATTGCGAAACCTTTCATATTAAATGGGTCGCATTGTCGATAAATTGCTCGCGCATTGAAGGAGATGACTGTAAGTGGCAATGAAGAGATTCCGCGAAACGGCCATGACACGATATGTCTGCCTTAAAATAAATATGACCAATTATACATCGTTTTTATACATTCAACACAATATTTTATTATGAAGTAGTTTGTAAAATTCGAAATTTAGTTGCATTTAAGAATTTCAAGTGCATTTTTATATTTTTTTTACTGGTCCTATAGAAAGAAAAAGAGAAAGAAATGTAAGAAAAAATGTTTATTCGATCAATCAAAAACATACCTATGCTATGTAGATGTACTTAGGTTTTTTAAATATTTTAACAAAAAGGTATTTTTTAAACATGTATTTTTTACAGCTTACTAGGAAGATATACACTCGTCTAAGAAAATAATCAAGTAACAGGAAGCCTTATAGAAGTCTCTGCCCGACAAACGACACGTAACCATTGATCCTAGAGTCAATGCACATAACACTTCTCAATATGATGGCATTTACATCTTATTTACGTAAACTGAAACGGACAATACATGTTGTGAGAGAGAATCTATACATATCGCTGTTTAAAAACTAAAGGGCCATAAAACAAAAAGTACAAAAATGTTTTTATTGCAAAAACACAATCACAGTCCTTCATATTGTATGTTGCAAAAAAACTTATGGTCGTTTTATTCCATATTTAGTATATTTTGATCATTTTTTATATATTCAAAAGTAACTTATATGCTTATATCTGTTCTAGTATTCAGTTTATTATAAAAATACGCTTCTAACGATGTATAATATGCATGTATTTGATATATATCTATTAAGAAAAAAAATAGACAAAAATAATTTAATTTTTTCGATTAGCTCTCCTGTAAAAAGTGTAATTTTGATTTGTGGCCCTTTAATTTTTAAGCAGCGATATATCTATACATATATTATGTATTAATACGTAAAGCGAAAATTTTCCCTTTTTAAGTAAATTTCGTTGACGGAGAAGTGTGAAATTTGATACACTTCACAAGTTTACATAGAGAAAAAACTATATAAAATATATATTTTTATATATTATAATACTAACGTCCCAGCCCCTTCCCTTTCCGTTTATCCCTCTTTCCATTTGTGAAAACCGTATCAAAATCCATTGTGTGGCTTAGAAGTAATTAGCGGACAAACAGATACACGAAATACAAAAAGATGCTTAAGAGTGGGTATAAAGAGAAATAGCCAATCCTAGATTTGAATTTTATCAAGGTAAACAAAGTCTAATTTACTTAGTTTTTTTAAATAGATAAATACATTATAAATGAAAGTGACGACTGTAACAAAAAACATAATTCTCGATAGAAAAAAATCACCAAGTGAGCTCTCATTTCCATCGATTTTAGTTTTATTTTCAAAATGACACACATTACAAAGCTAAAAGTGTATCAGTAATTTCACTTCACATATTATCTAAGGCTGTATGTAACAATTTTTCATTTGACATTGTAGTTTACGAATAATTAATATTTAATACTTTTGGCACTAATAACATTTTCATTCAGTGAGATGCGCTATCTTTTTTCGCATGGTATGCGTAGTTCTACGTATTTTGTGTCACTATCATGTCCAAGGTCCAAATTACAAATTTTGTTTGCTTTATACGCACTCTTAAATAAATACAGAAGTTTTATTAAAACCACCTGTTCTGTGTAAAAGTGAAGTTTGAATTCGACCACTTGGGGCGACCTCTAGTATGAATTTAATGCATCAATAAGAACCGCACGTTGAGTCACAGAGCATCGGATGACGATACGACGTTGGCTTGGCTATATCGAGACTGTTACTCAATTACTCAACACATTGCACAGCACAGTGCAGCCTATTGAGAAAGCTTTTATTGTGACTCTGTTATGAGTGACTAATTTGCTAAACTTAGAAAACACATGCCATCTTTCGTTGCGATAAATTAATTCAGTTTCCAAGTTAAAATTACAAGTCTACTTTTAAAAATAATAATAATAATGAGTCCCTCTTGGCCACTATCCAGCCGTGCAGCAAAGATAGGGAAGACAAGGCCGATAGAGTCTGGATTATTACCTGGATTAACATATAGGATACTTTTTGTCCTGAAAAAATCCTGTTAGGTTACCGAGGGATCGTCTAAAAATATAAAAAAATGGCGCTACCATCATCAAGTAGGTGAAAGAAATATTTTTTTAAATCGGTCTTGAGTTTATTCTTTACAAACAAAAATACAAACAAATCTCTTTATATATAATATTAGTATAAATTTAGATTTTTTTATATTTTTATATTTAAGTTTTCAATGCGGACGAAGTCGCCTGCGCCGTCGCCTTAGTAAGAATAAAACATGGCGTAATATACCTACATCGCGTTGACTCATTTAATATGTATAACTATTTATGGCAATACACATTATCAATGCAAATAAAGCGGGCATTTAAATGAGGAGTGCACGAAACAGAATTACATGGAATCGAAGGAATCAAACTTTATATGGTTAGCAAAAAAAGCGTGACCCCAATTTGCGCAGGAGTATGAAAGTTGTCGTTGTCGACTCGTTACCAAAAACGGCTCTTGACTGTCCCCATACAAGTCAACTCGGCCTTACATATATCTACCAAGCCAAACAAGATCGAAGATAAACCTCTTATGTAACTTAACTAATATGTATTTAAATTGTACACAATAAAAAAAACAACATTTTAGTTTTAACAACGATAATAATTGAAGAAATATGCATTATATTTTGGTTTAAAACAATTTTTTTCAATTAGGCATCAGTAATTTGGTTTACGTATTCGCTATATAAACTTGTCTTGTATTTTGTATTACCCAAAGATTTAAATCTTTGGTATACCTATGTGATGTTATGTTTTAATTTAAGATATGCAGTAATCTTTGAGAATAGGTAAGTAGGTTCACCATATAAATAAAGCTTACAAAACTTAAAGGAAATCTATATTTTTAGTGATGCAGTTTTCCTGGATTTTTTTTTTCAATTTTTCTCTACATAAGAAAGAATGTTCCTCGGAGTTCAATGAATATTTTTAAAAAAATAGCAAAATTACTACAACCGTTCTCGAGAGCGTATTTCATAAGTACGCTGCATAATATATCTAAAAATTGGGTAATAACTATATTATTATATTTGGGTATTTAGTAAACATTTTAAAATATATAAAAAAAATCATTTAGTTTATTAGTAGAAGATGAATCGAAGATATCTTTTAAAAGAGTTGTGTCCTAGAGAGATCTAAATATGAAATACCAAAGCATAAAATATATCATTTTAAATTTTGATATAAATTACCATTAGCCCAGAGAAATTATTAACCAAATTTGTATGCAAAGCTGTATAGCATTTTGCCGGTTGTCATTATAAAATATGTGCAGTGTAGGTGTAAAAACAGTTTGCCAGTCACAAATATAGCGGTGGCAAACGGCAAGCAAGGTCGTCGACCATATGGTCTAAATCTCTGTCTAGCTATTCAAACCCATTCAACAATATTTCAATGTAAATTCAACATGTAAATCCGTCATTATCCATCCATTTCAAACCCTAATTATAGGTGACGCTAAATCTGACCTTAAAAATGAATATTACCTCGATTTGTAACCACTATTCCAAATGGTTGGGTATTAAAATTATTATTTCCTGTGTACCTCTAACAATGGGTCGGAAGATATACAAAAAGGCAGGTTGCCTTGATAACTCAACTCCGGAACAACAAAAACTAGACAGACACGAAATAAGTTAGCTAAAACTTTTGCAGTCGGTACAAATTTTTTTGTCAGTTGCAAATGACAGCGGAATTTGAATCGATCATGACGACAGGCGAAGTCAGTATCGCTGTGACGACAGTGGCGCCGCAATGACGACAGTGACGCCCAATTTTTAACATTTTTAGATGATCCCTCGGGAACTTAACATTTTTTTTCAGGATAAAAAGTATCCTATATGTTATTCCAGGTAATAAACTATCTGCATGACAAATTCCGTGAAACCGTTTTCTCGTAAAACAGTAACAAACATTCTTACACCTGTGCGTCTATGCTCAAAAACTTTTGCATTTACAATAATTAGTAGATTTCTTAGCAGCCGAGATGCATATCTTTCGCTTTGTTGCAGATGACGTAAGAGTTAATGTCCGTCCTGAGTTTACAAAACGTCCTGTGTTAAAGAAACGTTAAATTCGAAGCGAGCAGAGACAAGTCAAGTAAACAAGAAAACGAGTTTGTGCGAGGACGTGGGTTCGAACCGGTGAGATCATCGCCGCAAATACGGCCGCGTGAGGTCGTAGCCTGCACCACTTACCACGGCACGTATCTCTCTAATTAACGCTGTGTCTGCCTCTATTTTTTCCAACTTTCTCGCTTATTGTAACATTCAACGAAACAGCAGGTAATATGCATTTTTTTAATTAAAAATCTAGTTTTTTTATTATTATTAGCTGGCAGGCGGGTCTATTGTCGCTTAAGAACACATAAAACAAGAGTTACAATCCCACAAGAATTTTTTACAGTAAGTACTCTTGAAGAATTCAAGGTGCTAGGTTAGCTATTATAGGTGGAACATTTTAGATATAGAAAATTTCATATAAAGTACTACAAACACAAATAACTAGGGCCTCTAAGAAGCATAGGTATTGGAAAAATAGTACCTAATGATCTGATAAACACAACAATAGTTTATTTATATCATGTTTATATCCCATTAGACTAGAAAACGAGACGAAGGATTGTAGAAATATTGTAATTTCATTTCAACTGCTGTTATTGGCAAGAGTTGAAACTAAAGCTGAGAAGCCAATATTGAAAATATTGCGACAATTGCCTACTAACAAGAGTCCAATCTTAGAACTTTTATCCAAAGGTCTAAAACCAACGATTATCAAACTATCAAAGGCGTCTCTACAAAATTATTTCATGGGAAAAATAAAAAGCCTACAAGAGGCTAAAACGAAATGGTAATATTATACTTGCTTTTTGAGTTCAGATAACTATTAGTTTTCGGCAACTGGTCGAAATGCCCCATAATAACTTTGAAGGTGAGGGAAAAACTATTCTTTTTTATAATATTTTTAATTCTTTAATTTTTGACTAGAATGCGTTTAAGACAACTTACCTTCGTTTTACTTATATGTTTTATTTTGTTGACTTATACTATGTAAGTATAGAAATACGAATTATATTCAAGCTAGTCTAGTTCTGCTTGAAACGAGTTCTAAAGAGTAAAAGATATTTTTTCAAATACCAAGGCGATATTTAATGGTTCTCTTATAATGGCTGATAGGCGGCTGTCAAATAAGCTGATTACATTTATTATTAATCAAGCCTCTGTATAAAAGTTTAAGATTGTAAGACATTATAAGGTCAATTCAATGCCAGGAATATTTTTCAATTGAACGTCGCGTGGGCGTACAATCCATCTAACAGTTTGCTTATTAGAGTTCTCGTGATTACCCACCGTCGTTTGTATCTTTGATCATATTGGTTGGGGAGCCCAAGAGGGGATTTCTGGAGTCACTCGAGCGCGTCAGATTAAGCTATGGTAGATTAATTACATGCTGAAAAGTGTGCATTTTAATAATCTGACGATTTTGTTGGTGGGGTTGGCGGGGGTGGGGGTAAAATTTTAAATACAACTCGAGCGCGTCAGATTTTCAGAGGGGTTGTTAAGTGAACCTAAACTAAGCTCCCATTTAAAATTCAGACGATTCGGATGTAACGCAAGCTCGTGGCAGCTTTTTGAAAATGCAAAAAATATTTTTGACGATTCTCATTTTGTAATACTCGAGCGCGTCAGATTTTCATACAGACGGTTCAGCCTAAAGTCCTGATCGTGCTGATTCTTAATCTGACGATTATATGGAGGATTTTTTAAAATACAGCGCCTACAAAATTTTAAACGCCTGTAGACGCTCACCCCACCGCTGAAATGAAAAACTTCATATGACCTTTGTTTCTTCTTACCATCCAATCTTCAAAGTCCAATACGCCCCACGACGCTCGAGTAACTACACATTTAGCATCGTGGGCTCCCTAACCATATCAAACGGAAGACGAACGGGCGTTTTACGACGACAAATGTAACGGAGGTTTCATTAATCTCACATATTGTTGCAGTTGATATAATTTTATTGTCATTGTCCTACATAAAGACCATGTAAGTCCCTACTCGGAGACCGTTTTTGCCCCTAATAGTCCAGTAATCGAATACGAAGATATCTTATAATTTTGCCAAACAGCACTAATTTGCACAAAAAAATTGGATTGAGATTCTACTTACCCTCTACTTCAAAATTGACACTAGCGAATAAGTCGAAAAGTAATTGACTCAGTAAAAACTCTATAGGAGTACCACTTGTAGTACTGTGCCAACTATGCCATGTCCTGGACTTGAATTAAAACTAGTACTTGGACACATTCTCGTATTTAATTTCTTTTGAGTTGTTATACGAGTACTTACTTACTTATTCTATGATAGAACAAAAGTTGCTTAGAACTAGTCAATCTATCAATTTCCAAATTATTTTCAATGAGACATTTTTTGCCCTGGAAAGTTACACTTATCTCCAGAATAAAAGATAACCCCGCCAACTTTGAAGTAGAGTTTAAGTAGAGTTCAAGCAAGTTCGTATTAGGTAAATAGGTACTTATATGAACTTGATAGTGTAAAAGAAAAATGTCAAATATTTTATCTAAGATAGCCAAAACCACTAATATATATTTTAGTAAAGGCATAATATAGACCCGCCGGAACACACTAGCGACCCGCTCCCGGCTTCGCGTGGGTGCAATTTTTTACTGCTAATTAATTATATATATAAAAAAAACCTTTTTCGTTTAACGCTCTTTCCATTAGTGAAAATCCGTTCACCAATCTGCCTGTATGAAACTATTTTCTTGGAGAATATCCTAAAAGATATTTTTCTTAATTTAGTACCAAAACACATCTGTTTCATAGAATACCTTAATGAGTGTTTACAAGTTAAACATTCCAACATTGTCAAGTACATAGTGAATTGTCCCGCGAAACATGCTCCATATGATTTGCATACAATAGTAACACAATTCTCAACAAACAGTGGGGATCGTGCTATGTGTGATAACATCTGATGAATATAAAAACAAAAAAACCTTTATCCTAACTAATATTATAAATGTGAAAGCGAGTTTGTTTGTTTCTTAAGCTTTCACACAGTAGTTACTCAAACGATCATTATGAAAATCACAATTTTGAGGGAGGTTATAAGGTACTATCGCGGTGAATGGAGCAGACCCACTTTTCATACAAATTTGTCTAACGTTGAATTGAGGTTGTCATAGTAACGTAAATGTTATAATACGAAATACGAGTAGGTATTTGAAGTAGGAACAAAGATAAATACAAAATGTGCACACGAAATTGTTCCTTACGGTGGGACTGCTCCCTTGGCCGCGATAGTACTTTTCATTTAGAAAAGGGTTATAGGGTAGATACTTTTCATTTAGAACAAATTACTGTTAAAAATAAAAATTACAACTGACAAAAAAATAATGAGAGCAAATAAAGAATGAATTTAAAATGCTTTAACACTTAAGAAAAAGGAGCACAGACGAAGTCACAGGGAAAAACTATATTATAATAATAATAATAAGGCGAATTTATTTTATAGTATACTAGCTACACGCTCCCGGCTTCTCCCGGGTTCAAAATAAAAACTATCTTTTAAGTTGCCAAATTACACAGTTACGAAATTTAGAGAGAGAGAGAAAGATTTGACAACCAAAACCATGGACGAGTTGTGTATGATTTAAAACTGTCACGTTCAATGCAAAAGGACTGAATAAATTCGCCATGTTACTTAGTTGAACCATAGAGTATGTACTATGAAAATATTTATTCTTATTTGGTCATAGATTCGATTAGTAACCATTACAGGCGCGTGTTTTACAAGCCTTCGCCAGGTACGTGACCTGATTGGCAGTAAGGCGATAAGAGAACACCTAGGTGTTCTAACCTAACAACACGTGAAGCTTATAGAGATAGCCATAGAGTATTTTTCGTTAAACAGACAATCCGCTATTTGACTAATTTTAGAAAATCGTTTTAAATTATTCTTTATTACGTAATAAGCACACTACATTGATATTTCCGGGAGATCTACTGTATTATTAATAAAAATCAATGTTATGGACCAAATACACGATTATTCCATCGCGTCAAATTGACTGACGTGAAGCCAAAATTTGATCGTGAATGGTAAAAAACGATGGCTTGATGTCAAACACTGTATTGAAAATCGCGCCGTTGCGTCACGTCAGTTTGTCGTCACGCCAAATGGTTGATCGTGTATTTCGTCCATTAAAGATTAAATTTCCAAAACCGCGCCAAAAACGCTGTTTCTGTAATGACGCTGGTCTTTGATACGTGTGACGTCACACGCTAGTAAACAACTACAACTAGCAAAGAACTACATACAATCAGTCGCGGAAGCAATGTTTACTAGCGTATGATGTCATCAGAGTTGCAACCACAGGGCAAAGTTTCGGTCGCAGATAAAATTTAAAAAAATATGATTATTTTTTTCATATAATTTGCAAAAAATATACATAATTTAGCTTAAAATAAAGTAACATAATATATTTTTATACGCCATTTTATGATAGGATAACCACAATTTGTAGTATATTTAAAAATCTTGTCAAATAGCAAATTATAGCTGCGTTGCAATATTATTATTCATTATTTGTTTACTCTATTTAAGTATTTCCCTGAGGAGGTGATGGTTACATGACTGCGAAACGCAACTAAATGTGGCAGTGCCACTACTTTTCAAATGCAGACCAGATTAAATTTTGAAAGTTCATTTCCCAAGTTGGTCCTGTCGTCAATCGAACCCGGGACCCATGAAACAAAGAGATAAGGCAAAACCTTAACCACTCGATCAAGGGGCGTCACTAACCGAGTAAAACATTTGAATAGGCAAAAGACGGTCAAATAACAACATACATCTGATTTATGCTGATGTTTCATCATAACTTTAGCAGACTTTAGCATACATTCTGAATCACCTCCCATTTGGAAGCTTTAAGTGTTCATATAACTTAAAAAATACATATGAGAAAAAGGAACTTGGTATAATAGGAATTATAAAGCAAAGTTGTCTTTAAGGCCTTAATATTTAAAAAAAAAATTGTAAAGTTTTAAAATGAGAACACGAGGTCATTGGTTTGTAACCTGCAATACACTAGGTGAGTGAATCCCATTATGTTGTTGATGTGCCTACAATGGAATCAATACAGTATAAAGCCATACTATGCCAGAGTATAGTACTAGTATAGTATAACTATACGTGTTGCAACTGCAGGCCGTTCAACATCAGTCTCAGTCACGCTGGCTGAGCGGAGCCCACAGTCACACTCGAGTAATTGCCCTGCGTTGACATTCATTTCACTGTTCACACTACTTTCGCATCTCATTTCATTGTTATTCAAATAGAAGACATTTTTATTAAGCAAACTAGCTGGCGCCCGCGACTTCGTCCGCGTTGAAAAAGAAAAAGTAGCCTATCTTGTGTCCCGTACGTCTAAATGTTTATATACCAAGTTTCATGAAAATCAGTTAATTCGTTTAAGAGTTATAGAGGAACAAACATACATACATACATACATAGAGAAAAAAAATCTAAAAATCGTCAATTTAATTTCAGTATCATGTATAGAGCCTATAAACACGATATCTCTAAAAACAAAGTAACTCACTCCATGACCAACCCTTACACATTTATTATTAGTATTGATTACGATAGAGCGCATTCAACCTATTTGTTAACCTACAGACGTAGCTAAGTCTATGAATAATCCTGTACCTATCAATGTGTCTGGTTGAAATCAGCGGTGCAGCGGTTTCAGAAATTGTTAAGAAAAACAGATTCTTAATTAATAATAATAATATAACTACAAATGCGAATTTGAATGTTGTTCCCCATTCGGCGTTTCGTAACCGGTTTCGATGAAGTAATTATTCTTTTTCGTTCAAAACTTATTACGATCTATTACTTTTTTTTCCTTGTATGAAACCATGTAAAAATTTTCGTAACCAGTTGTGATCGAAGACTTCCTTAATAACGCAATAAATTCAACATAAAGTAGAACACTTTTCATCCTGAGAAAATATTAAGTTCCCGAGTGATCGACTTAAAATATAAAAAATGGCGCCACTGTCGCCTTGGTGGCGCCACCGTCGTCGCAGCAATAAAGAAGTCGATATTTTCTCCTCAGGTACATATTATATTTTTCATTTTTTCAACACGGACGAAGTCACGGTCACCAGCTATCATGTATTTTCATTTTTCAACACGTACAAAGTCGCGGGCACAGCTAGTATAGTTGGAATACCATATCGTTCGGTTAAGTTTGAAAGTAATATTCAATTGAATGTTCCTAAAATGGAGAAGACGCTTGAAGATATCGATCGACCCGATTAGTTATTTACAGGTGACCTGTAATTTTACTGTCTTGCGTTTATTTATTCAAATGTTTTAACTTAATCAATATTATACTCAAGTAGTTTGTGAAACAGAGCCATTGGTTGGCGAACTCATTGGTCGAGTGTCTCAGGGGTCACGGGTTCGATTCCTGGCAGGATCAACTTTGTAAAATCAGTTAATTCGTTTAAGAGTGGAACATACATACATACAATACACTTACAGATTTATTATTAGTATTGATGATTGATAATAATCTTAAAAATATATGTGACTACCATCGCCTATATTATAGGCGACCTACAATAAGGTAGACAGTCAGCTTGTCTGACAAGCTTTCTTATATTAAAAAAATAGAAAATAAAAAAAAAAGTGGAATTGGCATAAACAAACCCACACAGCGTTGAACTTGACATAAAACGGATACAATGAATCAATGAGGTAAATAATGATTTATTATTGAAATGAACCATCTGTGGTCAGAGTTTATCTCGTTGCACACATAGCTCTACAGAAAAAGCACAAAATGATGTCATGCCAACGATTAATACTCTTTGTTTTGTATTTCCAAAGATAGATCGCTTGTTGGCAGTAATAACGTTTCATGGTACTATACTATATACTTTATACTAAGATAAAATAAGAAAAAATCTAAGCTAACTGAAAAGCCGAGAGCTCGTCGCTAGTCTAGATAGAAAAGGTCTCTATATCCGCCTTTGTAACTGCATTGATGTGGTTTTTTCCTTAATTTGCAACATTGCTTCGAAAACGGGACGAGTCTCTGCTATGTTATTATATTTATATCTATACATATCAATATAATTATATAAAATTCTCGTGTCATAGTGTTTGTAACCAAACTCCTCCAAAAGGGTTTGACTGATTTTTAGGAATTTTCGGTAGGTCTGAGAAAATAACATCGTCCGATCAATCGGACAAAATTGTCCGATTTGTGTTTGTACGAAAAAAGATATTGCGGTTTGGCAAAAAAAAAATTTGGGGCCACCCTTATCACTTAGGGGTATAAAAATAGTTAATAGGTCGTAAACTATTTTTATACCCCTAAGTGATAAGGGTGGCCCCAAATTTTTTTTTTGCCAAACCACAATATCTTTTTTCAGACAAACACAAATCGGACAATTTTGTCCGATTGATCGGACGATGTTATTTTCTGTTTCTCCACTAACTTTTTGTAAACCACCAAACTCATTTTGATGCGGTTTTCACTAATGATAAGAGCGTTTAATGAGGAAGATTTATACAGAAAAAATTGCATTTGTGCGAATAGGCGTGGGCGGGTCGATAGATATAGGTAAAATAAATAGTAAAGTGAATAAAAATGTGGTCATTACGCCAAGCGCAACTAATAGTCGATTACGTAATATTCTGCTATGAGCTCAGTAAAAATGTTTCCTTAATTTGCAATGTAACACAGTTTACATACTCGAGATCAAGGTTTTTAAAAAAGCTAGTACCTAGGTACTAGAGGATATATTACTCGTAGTAATTGTATTCTTAAAAAGTATGATTTTTTTTTGGGTTCGAAAGTGGTCTGGACAGACAAATATTACGTCATCATATATTTTATTTCGTGAAACCTAAGGTTGACAGGTTTTAAATTTTTAACCTAAGGTTTTAAATTTTTTACATTTAGAAATTGATTTTACTACCATAAGTTTCGGTATTTCTCATTTTTCACGTAATATTAACAAAATAACTTTGTAAATTTTCGAACAAAAAATTAAAAACATATCTAAGGCATTATTTAGAGAGAATGAAAGTTTTCAAAGAGAATTTCTTTGGATAACTTTTATATGTAGATTTCTTAATACAGATTGAATTTTCTTATGAGTTGAATACATAAGTTCAAAATACTAAATCAAATTCAAACAACCCTTAAAACTACTTTACAATAAAATAATAAATTGATCATTTTACTTTATTTTATTTACTTCGAAAGGCCTTGCTATTCCAGTCAAGTTTAATGAGTTGCAACGTCGTTATCAGTTTTAATTCCACAATAATAGTTAAGTGTAAACATTTACTTAACTATTACAATAGTAAAACAGTCATTTAATAATAGTAAACATTTAAGTGTTATAGAGGAGTGGAGATTGCGAAATAAATACATAATTGAAAATTGCAAAATAAATAATAATTGCAAATTTTAAGTACCTATCCTATACTATACGTACCTATAATGATATTTTTCTTATTTATTTAAAAAAAGTTAAAAAAAGTATTGCTGATAACAACAGACTACTTTAAATTTGGTAGTTAAGTGTTAAAATTCATTTTTAGTCTAATTTTTTTTATGTATTTTATAGAAAATGTTTCTATGAAAATGTCCAATGAAAATGTTATAATACTTTTTCGCATTTTTCAAACATTCTACCTTAGGAAAGGAAAAGAAAAGAGAAACCAGCAGCTTTCTCGACAGTTTAGTCTCGTAACTAGTTCCGATTTCATCTAGTTTGTCTGCATCTAAAGAATATCATTAAAAATATATTCCTATCTACAATGTATTCGTTTAAACTGAATATCTCTCAGTAGATTTCTTTATTGATTTTAATTATTATTGAAGTGAAAACTTCTTTAGGTGTTTTGGGCATTTTTGAGATGGAAATAACCATTGAACTCGCGACCTGTAATGTAATGTAACCGATAACTCTTTTGACAATTATAAAACACAGTATCAATACTAATAATCATCAATACTAATAATAAATCTGTAAGGGTTGGTCGTGGAGTAAGTTACTTTGTTTTCAGAGATATCGTGTTTATAGGCTCTATACATGATACTGAAACTAAATTGACCATTTTTAGAATTTTTTTCTGTATGTATGTAAGTATGTATGTTCCTCCAAAACTTTTATACGAATTTTAACTTAGTAAATAAATATTTAGACGTACAGGACACAAGATATAGGCTACTTTTTTTTCTTTTTCAACGCGGACGAAGTCGCGGGCGCCAGCTAGTTTCAAATAAAAATAGAAACGGCCAGTGATATTCAAAAAAGGACGTCAAAATTTTCGTCAGTATAGAGGAGCTATTGAGAGCTCCTCTATACCTACTGAAAATGAGTAGTAGTTTATAATAATGAATAAAAAAAAACACTTCATTTAAAAGTATTTCCTAAAAAAAAAAGTACCACTGTTTTTTTTTTTTATTAGAGATGGGTTTGCTCTTGACCAGCATCCAGCTGTGTAGCGAAGATGAGGCCTATGATGGACCGAGCTCACCCAGAATATACCTATTCACTCGAACTTTGAAAAGATTTGTGATTATGTCTATTATACCTAACTAGATACATCGCTGCTTAAAAACTAAAGGGTCACAAATCAAAATTACACTTTTTACAGGCGTTTAAATTAAATTATTTTTTGTCTATTTTTTTCTTATTACACATATATCTAATATATGCATATTATACATTGTTAGAAGCGTATTTTTAAGTAGCATTAAATGTTCTAAGTACTTTTATAATAAACTGAATATTAGAGGAGATATAAATATATGTTACATTTGTATATATAAAAAAATGATTAAAATATACTTAATATTGAATAAAACAACCATAAGTCTTTTTGCAACATACAATATGAAGGAATTGTGATTGTATTTTTGCAATAAAAACGTTTTTGGATTATTTTGTTTTATGGCCCTTTAGTTCTTAAGCAGCGACATAAAGACCGTTCAAGTAGGTAAAACGCATTTATTCAAACGCTACATAAAATAGAGTTAAATATGTACAATTAATACCTCTTATGAGGTCACCGATGTAATTATATACTAATTATGAAATTGTTTGTCCCGACAGACTATCTATAAAGTTGTAATTTGAAAAACAGCTTTATTTGATAAAAAGTACTTTCGGCTCGCCTCCGGTTTCGCACGGATTTTTTCTGCCAATCTTTACATAGTCTTATAATATAAAAGAGAATGTGTGTGTGTGTATGTATGTCCCCTATAGACTCCAACACCGCTGAACCGTATTTGGTGAAACTTTGAGACAATCTACAGATTAGTGCAGCGGGTGTTCCTGTGAAGTTTGGTAGCGATCGGACGCGGACGAAGTCGCAGGTAAAAACACTAGTATAAAAATATAAAGTCTCTTCTCGCCGATTTTAATAAAGTTTTCACAAATGGAAAGAGCGTTACTTGAAATTATCATATACTAGTTGGTGCCCGCGACTTCGTACGCGTGAAAAGTAAGGGGTGTGTAGCGCCTGACTAAATGTGTAAATCAATATAACGCCTGACATCTTTGCTGTTATAAAATTTTCAGGGGTTGTATCTTTATTTTTAGTAGATAGCTGTTGCCTGTGTAAATTATATACCTACTAAAACCTTCCTCTTGAATCACTCTATCTATTAAAAAAAAACCGCATCAAGATCCGTTGTAAGGCGTGAAAAGGTAACAGATAGACAGACATACAGAGTTACTTTCACAATTATAAGTATGGATATAGTAATATAGTATAGTATGTATAGTAGGATATCGTAATATAGTATACCTATATAGTGATGTAGTATATAGTATTATCTATACTAATATTATAAAGAGGAAAGATTTGATTGTTTGATTGTTTGTTTGTTTGCATTGAATAGGCTAAGAAAGTACTGGACCGATTTGAAAATTCTTTCACTGTTGGGAACCTATATTATCAGCGGCTCACATAGGCTTTATTTTATAAAGTTACGCCGGCGAAGCCGCGTGCAACAGCTAGTAGTATATAAGTGGATAGTATGGATTTACTACTAGGTATAAATATTAATAAAATTGTGCATGCAAGCCACGTTACATTCTAACAAGCAATGAGTTTAATTCGCTCCTAAAATGGTCTACATGGAGCGCATGAGTACCATAAATAAATTGAAACTAATTGTCTTCATAATAATTAACGGTAACAGTTCGCGACTGGAGTTTTTAACGAGTCTTGTAATTCCATTAACACGTTGTATAAAAGGGAAAGATTTTACACTTTGTATTAAGTTTGTTTTCGCTAATTTAAATTTTCAATGGAGGCGTTGATATCTGGCGCCTAGACACGGACAGCGTTGCGATGTTTAGTAAACAAGTACATAACGCCAAGTAACGCTCATTAAAAACGGGAAACATATCGCTGCTTAAAAACTAAAGTGTCACAAATCAAAATTACACTTTTTACAGGAGAGCTAATCGAAAAAATTTATTTATTTTTTGTCTATTTTTTTCTTATTAGATATAATTATATCAAATATATGCATATTATACATCGTTAGAAGCGTATTTTTAACTACATAGGATTAAATGTTTTAAGTACTTTTATAATACATATACTGAATACTAGAAGAGACATAAGCATATAAATTATTTTTGAATATATAAAAAATTATCAAAATATACTAAATCCTCACTAATATTATAAATGTGAATGTGAGTTTGTTTGTTTGTTTGTTACGCTTTCACGCAAAAAATACTGAACCGACCACCATGAAATTTTACATACACGTTGGGACACGAGAATGGACATAGAGTACCTTTCATCGTTCAACGATGAAAGTCGACGACGAAGTCGCGAGCACAAGCCAGTATGGAATAAAACAACCGTAAGTCTCTTTGCAACATACAATATGAAGGATTGTGATTGTATTTTTGCAATAAAAAATTTTTTGGTTTTTTTTGTTTTATGGCCCTTTAGTTTTTACTATCTATATCTATCTATACATATAATAAATTTGTAAACGAGCTGTGTGTTTATTTTTTTCAAAAAAAAAACAATTTGTACACGTTGTACTTATGTTACCGAGGTCAAAAAAATAATTTTTAGAATTTTTATCTATTTGTTTGGCTTTGCGTTTGTGCACGCTAATCTTAAAAACGGCTTAACCGATTTGAATGTGGTTTTCACTGATTTATTGTAGCGAGCTTCCTGTAACATTTATTGTTTGTTTCATTCCAATTGCTTTATAAACAAAAAAGTTATATCGAATACAAAAATACGAAGTTGCGGTCACAGCTATAGTATAGGATATATTTCGACAGAACTCTTGGAGTGGTTTTGTAATACATATTTACCTTCATATTAATTTTTATCTTTTGACTCTTACTACCATTTAAAGTCTTATTTCTCAACGCTCGATGGCGCAAATGTAGGGTTATAATGTCTACTGTGACTAAACATTGTAAACTTACGAAATATACAATTGAACTAGAATTTGTTCGGATAAAATGCGCATAAAGACTGTTTTCATTTATTATATTGTTTTTTTTATTATTATTTTAACTGTACTTCGCACGTATGCATTTTGATTGCAAACCCATTGGATGGTTTAAAAAAACATACTACTACATTATTTTATTTTATTATTTTACTGTAACTCCAATGGTATTTCCAAGGTAAACTTGACCTGATGTAATTAATCAAATAATTTCTTAGAGGGGATACCCATCTCCTTAACAACATAAAGCAAAAGTGGTTTTTACCTCTAAGGCCTCTTTCACAAACTACATGTAAAGTGTTGATTAGTTACTTTTAGAAATCATTTTCTGTTATATTGAATTATGTACTCAGTTTACTGCATCATTCGATAGCCGAATTTTTATTATTATTGGGACGTTTACCGTACAAACAAAAGTATATCAGCTCCATTATTCACGGTTACCGGTGACTTTAAATGACAGTTTGACCTACTTGACGTTTGTGAAACAGGCGCTTTATATTATAAATCTGTCATGTCTGTTTCTCCGCTAACTAAGGTACTAAACCACCCAACGGATTTAACTCGGTTTTGACTTATAGAAAGAGGGATAAACGAAGAAGGTTTGTTGGAGCAAATTGCATCCCTGGGAGCGAGTCCTAGGTATTAAATGAAAATGAAAAATATTTTAAATTGAAAGTCTAAATTCACTAACTAAACAACTGCTGTCGAAACGAGTTTCCGACTGTGTCAACAATAAATGGACGCCACCGACACTGTCTTCCAATCATATACCAAATGCGGCCAAACCATTCTTGCAAAACCATTAATCGGCTATGGTGACTCAGATTTGATTTGAACAATTTTGTTGGCAACAATTGTGTCGTTCATTGTAAAAGTGGTGTAATTCCCTATTTTTAAAACCATCTTTTCTTGCCTAATGGTAGCACATTTAGTCATAACTTTCAATATAAAAGTGAACTAACTCCAATAGTTGCATTAAAATCCCATAGAAAATATAATCTATGGCATTTATCATCTATCATCTATATCATCTATCTATGGCATAGATGAAAACAATGAATGAATGCTTATATTTTTTTTCCTACACTATAATTCGCAAGAAGCTCGTTATTCTAAAATTCAGTTACAAGGAGATAGTTCACTTTTACAATGAACGACACAATTGTCACTTACTTAAATTCAATTAATCTGAATTAGAGATAAAAGGAGTGTTACTGATAGCTCAGTGGTTTGAATGTTGGGCTGTCGTTACCGCAGGTGTCGGTAGAAACCCGATCGGATCTGCAGTATTGAATGTAGATTAAAAATCAAGGTTACTTGTTATAACTGTGAAGGAGAATCAAGAGGAATATTCCTCGTTTAAAAAGGCTCAGAAAATCCGAAACTGCCGATGTGGCGAATCAGAAAGGCTTTTAGGCATTATAACTTTAACTTACATACAGACATACATATTATTTTATTTTTTGAAAATAGCGTAAGTAATTTAAAGAAATAGTGGTCGCCTATAATAAATTGTTACAATAAATTAATCCATTATAAAATATTTATGTACCTAACTTTTCCAAAATGTCACGGAAACTAACAAAAAATGTTTTTGGATTTTTCATTGTTTCCCAACTTTTAAAAACAATTTGTGACTAGTTTACGCAGAACTCCTAATTTCAGTTAACATTCTAACATTGACTATTTTCTATTTTTATTAAATATTTTGTTAAGTATTTTATTTAGTACTAGCGACCCTATTTCTGGTTTGTTGTATTATTTGCAATTTTTTTTCTGCAAATAATATACACAAACCTTATGAAAACCGTATGAAAATCCGTTGAATATATGAAACGGATTTTCATGAAAGAACTAATGGAAGAGAGAGTTCAAAAACGAGGAAGGTTTTTGTATTATATAAAAATGATTTAGAAAAAATACTGGAAGCGAGTCGCTCGTATTTTATATTTACAATTTTATACGAAAAAATTTGCAACAATGAAAATATATCAAATAAGTGTCACGTTTTTACTCAACACGGCTGCCCATTCGTCGCAGTGTAATGACATCACCGGTGCGTCGAATTTTTTTAAGTGAGTAAAAAATCTCCTATAAGTAAAATCTCTTTTTTAACTGTGACAACAAAATAACAAAATTTAGAATAATCTTTACTTTTTTTTTAGTTATGATTGTTACAACTTGTCGAACTAGTTAGGTGTTGATACTAAAAATAAAACTCAAACATTCCTGAAGAATGTTACATATATATGTGTCGTTCATTGTAAAAGTGGTGTAACTCCCTATTTTTAAAAACATCTTTTCTTGCCTAATGGTATCAGATTTAGTCATATCTTTCAATATAAAAGTGAAGTAACTCCAATAGTTGCATTAAAATCCCATAGAGAAAACAATGAATGAATGCTTATATTTTTTTCCTACACTATAATTCGCAAAAAGCTCGTTATTCTAAAATTCAGTTACAAGGAGATAGTTCACTTTTACAATGAACGACACATATTGAGCTCGTTTCGATAATTTTTGTGGGACAAGAATTATAGGTAAATTTAACTTTACTACTCATTTACCTAAAGTGCTATAGTAAGCCAGAGAAGGAAAGAATTTTATAAGAAACAAGGCGACACAGAAAATTGTTACGTTATCGTTCATATTATACGGTCAATGCCAAACAAACTCAGCAGCAACGAGTACCTAATAATAAAAAAGTCAAATAGAATACAACGCGTGACGTCATGCCCGATGACGTATGACTACAAAAATGACATTACCAAATTCGCAACTAAAAATGCGAGAAAAATGTATTTGACTGATTTTTGTTAAGTTTCATTCAGTCTTTGGTTTATTTGATCTAATTATGACCCTAAAATCTTATCAGCTACACTACATGGAAGCTTTGAAATGCAAGAAATACATCTTGGCAAATATTATCCTTTGAATAAGTTTATGTAAATAATTTTTTTAGGTTTTTTTTTTATTTTTAATAATGAGTAACGCTCTTGGTCAGCATCGAGACAAAGACGAGACCGATGATGGAGCGAGCTCACCAAGAAGATGCGTATTCACTCGAACTTTAAACAGATTTGGGTTATATGAGCTCGAAAACACAGAACTGAAAGGGAGTTCCAATCATTTAATCAAATTTAAGGAATTTTAACCTAAATACAAATTAAATCAAAGAAAATCAAAGATAACTCACCCACAAGTGCAGATTTCACAGATGCACTGCTCCTTGGTTTTTTCCGGTTTCTTGGGGCCACCGTGTCTTGGCCTGGCTTCGTCTACAATGATAGTCTCTTGTATGGTGGTCCTGTCGTCACGTACTGTTTTTCTGTCGTCAATGATGGTCTCGTCGTAAACAGAGGTGACAGAGGTGTCTCTTCTCGTTGTGTCCGTGATTGAATGATCCACAACATCAAATTCGGTGATCGTTTTCTGGACATCGCTCTAAAATTAGTTGAAATATTTTAAAATCTAACATCCATCGATAATCTTTTAGATATATTTTATAAAACATGCTAGATATGAATAATATTAAGCTATTGTTTCGCCTGGTTTTTCATAAAACTGAAGGTTAATCTTACATAAAGAATACTTTAAAAAATTAGGGACATCCTTAAGTTAAATTATGCATGATAACTCACCAAGTTTTTGATGTCTGATGATTGACTCTTGTCAACAAAAACATTCGTCTTAACCTTCTCGTCTTCTTTAGCATCTTCATACGTAGTTTCCTTTCGAGTTATACCGTTTTCAGTTATGTAACGAGTTACTTCGACTTGGCTCCTCGTTTTCTCAATGTCATAAGATTTTTTGGTAATATCTGCACTGCTTGTTTTCAAAATAGTAGTATGTTTTTCTGTATCGATTCCTTCGTACAAATCTTTTACGTCTTCATTAATCTTTGTACCGAATGTCACTTTCTCTATCCTTTTAAATGGATATTTTTTAACTGTCTCTATGATATCCTTAAGAACTCGGTCGTCGATATTCCTGTTAATAACAATGCTTTTATCGCTGACAGTGATGTTCTTCTTATTCGTGGTGGACTCGATAATCTTTCTCAAATCACTAATAGATGTGAAATCTTTTATATCTCTCGACGACAATATAATGTTTTCTTCGGTGTCTTGACGTTTTAAGTGGTGTCTAGGCTGTTCAGGTCTGCCAAAAGGTGAACGTTCTTTTGGTTTAGTAGGTCTATCACTATCTTTTTCATAAACAAACTTTCCATTCCACGTGCCTGTACTTCTTTCGTAAGTAGTAAGAGTGTCTTTAGTTTGTGAAGATGTACTTTCCTTTGACAAATTTTGTTTTTCTGTAGACAAGAATTCTGTAGTTTTCTTTACGTCCGTAGAGCCTTTTACATCAGTTCTACTATCAGATAAAGTAGTTTCAGTAGATGAAACGATGTCTTCATTAGTGATGTCTCGAATTCGTTGATTATGAACATCGTCGCGATCTGTTACATGTTCTGATATAGCTTTTCTCTTTGTAAAGTCACCGCTATATTTGTTACTAGTTGAAGCTATCTCCTTTCCATCTTTAATCAATAGAGATTCTTCAGAAATTTGGGTCGAGCTTTTCGGTACTCCGTCTTTTCCAGTATCATAATGAGATTCTTTATCTAGAACCTGACGACTGTATTCATGTTGGGGCTTTATTCCAGTTCCGCTAATATTGTGACTTTTTTCGTGTGTAGCGTGTTCTTTACTATCGCCCCATTCTCTATGAGAGCTATCGACAATTTTTTCTTTACCATCTACGACTCCGAATACATACGAAGAAGTCGAACCTTGTTGAGCACTACTTGTACTGCTTTTTAGTATTTTTGAAGAAAAATTTACACTTTCAGCATCTCCGACTTGTAAAATATCACCAACTTTCTTAAGTTCATTCTGTATAGTAGAATCGTATCCATAAAAATTTCTCGAGTCCGTTGTATTGTTTGCACGTCGTTTATCACTTGCCATTTCATTCTTAGTTGTAATAGTTTCGAAAGATGATTTATCTTTAACATTTACGTTCTTGGATGAATGCACCTGATCTTTAGATGTGGTTTGCTCTTGATTAAAATCAATTTGTTTATGTTTCAGGTTCTCTTTCTCAGTGGTAATGCTTGTGTGAGCACTAACTTCACTGCCATCTTTAATGAATTTAGAGTCTTCTTTTACAATCATTTCACTTGTTGGTTTTTTTCCATCTTTACCTGTGTCATACTTAGATTTCATGTCATAATTTTGAATACTATGGGCAGACTCTGGTTTAATATCCGATCCGCTTATGCTAGCGTAAGCTTCTTTAGATGCGTGCTCTTTAGAATCACCCCATTCCCTTTTAGAACTGTCAACAATGCGTTCCTTGCCATCAACAATCTCAACTACATATGAAGAAGATGATGACTTGGTCACACTGCTACTTTTAACGTCACTTGATTGTGAGGTGCTCGTAAAGTGTTTAGTTTTTGTATCTTTATCGAGGCTACCTTCGCCTCCGTAAAAATTAGCAGTGTCCGATTTGACATTTTGAATTCTTTTTGCTGGTTCCGGAGTATTTTTATGTATATTTTGTTGATGTACATTCTTTTTATCAGTAGCTGTTGATGACTTTGTTTCGACTTCAGAAACTTTACTTTGATGTGTCGATTGCTTACTTAAATTTTGACGTTCCGATTGCAAAAAAGTATCCGTAGCATTAGCTCCTTTAGATTTTGATAGAAAAGTATTGCTGGTACCTGAAGTGTTTCCGGCAGTACCTTCTAGAAAAGCAGTATTAAGAGTCTGATTACCTGCAGATGAATTTACGGTGCTGTCAAACGTTTGACTATGGCTGGAGCCAGATTGTTGGACAGACGATGAAGAGGTCTGGAATATTTCACTTTTAGAACTCTGCTGGTGTGATGACGAGGACTCTTGTAGCATAGAGCTTGAGACGAATTCACCGGTACCCGACTGAGTCATGTCGCTAACATGAAGTTCTTGAGTTTTCACTTGAGATAAATCAGTAACCGAAGGAGCTTCGGTTATGATATAGTGCGGATGGCTATTGTAATATTCCGATATTGTAGAACCGCTTAAAGAATTGTGATCAGTCACATCGGTTATCATTAGAGGATCGTCTTCTTCAACCTTTACTTCAATGTAACGAACTTTTTTACCGGCCGAAGTTATCTTCTGTGAAGCACTAGTGCTTTGCACGCTGCTCGTCTTCTGTACACTACTTGATGCACTTGACGAACTTACTTGAGACGTTTTCGATTCTTTAGTCTTTTTATTTTTTATCGTCATTTTTGTCCCACTAATTAAAATTAATTAAAACTCGAATAAAAAAAAGATTAAATATAGTGAATTTATAAATAATAACGGTTAAATATAAATAAAAATAATCACAAATTTGAGATATATCACTTAAATTAAATTAATCAAACAATTGCCATGTATATTTTTTATGTAGAATGGTCGCGAGGGTCGTTTCGTTTCGAATGTCGCTACGTGCGCGCGCGCTTCTAGCGACTGACTCGCGGATTCTGAATGTAGTCGAGCGCCGGTTGATCGTATGGCGGCGCGGGCGCCCCCCAGAATACCTTGACGCGACCGCCCGCTCTACCGCATCACCCACAGACCTTCGAGACACGTAAGCGCTTACATCTCACTGCTAGACTCATACCAAATACGGTTTAAGTAACCAACAAAACAACACCAACTTCCGATTACAAATTACTCATAGGAACAAAATTATCTTCAAGCAATGTTCGATTAAGTTTATACTTAAGGTGACCTTTCATTTATTAAGTCATACGATCAATACGTGACCGTCACTTTACTCGACGGTTTCTGTAAAAAACATTTTTTTAGATAGGGTGACGGTCGACTTGATGGTAGATGGCTACAGTCGCCTATAATACCTGCATTTCCAAAATTGGCCCTGCCAGGAATCGAACCCAGCAAAAGTTGGAAAGATTATATCCATATGGAAGCTAGGTTATTAATAATGTTGGTTACTCCCGGGACTAAATGACCCATTTGTTAAAATCATGCACAGCATACAGTCAGAGATGTAATTTGCATAAACTTTAGGTGCAATATTGCATCAGTGTTCAAACCTGTCTTCGTCGTGACAAGTTGTTCAATGCAACACATAGATATGCAGCCATCGGCATTTGCATTGCTTTAAAAGTACTCTATACTTACTATATAGGTATAGGTAAGTACTTACATAATTACCTATACCTATATCGTAAGTATTTATATAGCTTGAATATAAGAAATTTAAATCTTCATCCTTACATCATCAGTACATATTATAAAACAAAGTTCTCCGCCGCGTCTGACTGCCTGTCTGTCTGTTCGCGATAAACTCAAAAACTACTGCACCGACTTTCATGCTGTTTTCACCAATGGATAGAGTGGTTCTCGAGGAAGGTTTAAGTATATAATTTACAAAGTTACACGAACGAAATCGCGGGCAGCAGCTAATTAATTATAAATAGAGCTTAAATAACCATATGGTAGGGGAGCATTTGCCATCTTCACATGCAGATCTGAAGCCGAAGTTTGATCAGATTTTTTTGTATAAAGGTCATAAGAACTGACGCTCAAGGGTCCCAGGTTGGACTCCTGGCAGGTTCAACTTTGGGAATGAACTTTTCAGTTGGTTGGTTCTGATCTGGGATTCGGAAAGTAGTGACAAGGCACGTTGCATTTCGCAGTCATCCGGGCAGTCATGTGTGCTTTTGTGTCTCGTTGAGTGAATGAGGGCCTGCCCGAGCCCATTTTCCTATCCCTCTATCCTTAACCCTTCATATACAACGGAAACGTGGATCCACGTTAATAATTTTGCACCACTTATGTGCCGAAACGCGGATCCGCGTTGCGCCTACTGTATGTTGACACTTGAGGTTATGACTTTACGCTCCGGCATACAACGGTAATTCGGCTCGGTAGCATTCGGCACACGAGGGGTTAATAAGGTTGCAGCGCAATTGCAACACCAGTGGCGTTGCTTGTATTTTGGGCGAACGGTAGCCAGTCATCTATTGGACCGTCACTCTATCCATATATATAAAGAGAGGATTTGTATTTTTTTATTTATGTTTGTTTTTGATGTATTTTTATACTTTAAAAATTGTTTCACCTATATTGAGCTACATTATCAGCATATAACATAAAACTAACATATAACATAACATATAACATAAAACTAGTCATATTCTCATAAAAGTGTAAATGAAATTGGTAATTTGTACACGCAAAATGTGCCATAATAAAATTGATGTCAGTTTCTGGTAAACCAGACGGCGAAGCCGTGGGTTGCGCAAGGCCTGGTTGTCGTTGCCTATACAAGGAGTTCGGTGGGCGAGCCACTTTTGAATCATGCGCCCACTGCCTTATTGTATTGTATGCAACCAATAACTACTTGCACAAATAAAGTTTACTGATCCAACGTAATTCACATTTTTATTGCAAACTAGCGACCCGCTCCCGACTTCGCTCGGGGTGCATTTTTTTTACGTAAAAACCTATACCCTGATTATCCCTCTATCCATGAATGAAGACCGAATTAAAATCGGTCCAGCCATTCTCGAGTTTTGCGCTTAGCAACACATTTAGGGATTCATTTTTATTTATAAAAGACTATGGAGAATTTTTTATAACTTATGAGAAAACAATTTTAAAAAAATGAATAATTTTCCAATTAATTTTAAAATATAATAGAATCCTAATCCAAAAAAATGTATATTTTGAATGCAAAAGTTTGTATGTTTGGATGATTGCTCCTCAATAATGCAAAGACGGCTAAACGGGGATGTTTGGTATTGTACTGTATAATTTTCAGGTAGTATGGGTGTGCTCTTTCTATAGCTAAATACCTTCTAGCCATCTACGGGACCTGATTTTGGCTCGCTCACGGTGCAGTCAGGCATAGATAAAATAGTACCTACCTAAGTACTTAACCACATCTATAGCCCAGGTAGAAGAGGCAGGTAGAGGTAGAGCGGCTCACCTATTTGGGAAAAATGAAGGCTATGTCTATGCTATTGCTGACGATATTATTTAGACGAACAATTACTGGAAATATATCCTGAGACATTCCCTACGGTCGAAATCTGTCGGGCATGCCACCATCCTGGAGAGACACTCAGACATAATATTTCCTGTTGTGCTCATCTTTCTAACGGCGAGTATTTGCACACTCAGCAACTCGTCATTCATTACGGCCTTATCGAGTCTGAGGTGCCGACTACCGTACTACAAGTTTAGTATGTGCCTACGCTCGTTCTCGAAAATGGTTATGTAACCACATGTAACGCTCTATTTTATTTTTATGTTAAGGTCGACAGACAGGCTGAAGGTCCACTTGATAGTAGGTGGCTACCGTCGCCTATAACACAAGCAACGCCATAAGTGCTACAAGTGCGCTGTAAACCATAGGATTAAGGATAAGGGATAAGGAAGGGATGGGGTAATGGGCTCTGGCAACCCTTACTCAATCACCGAAACACAACAGCACGTAAATGCTGTTATTTCACGGTGGTATTCTGTAAGGGGGTGGTTACTGCCGCCAGACGGGCTGCCCAAATGACTGCGAAACGCAGTGTGCCCTACCACTACTTAACTACTACTAACTACTATTGACACCGCTACGGACTAAGGATAGGCCTATTGTCACCAATAACCCTTTTTGTGTCGGTAAATCTGCGAACTAGATACTGGATTTTAAGAATTTGTCATGGCCTTCTTGTGAAACATATATAATATTAATTTCTCTATTAATTTTATTATCTTGTTTTAAAAATGCAAAGACGACACATTCAAAGACTATATAAGTATATTTGGTAGTTGATAGGGACACATTTGGTTCAATTACATACTAAGTTAGGTATATCAATAATAAATTATAACATCTGGTATATTTAGGCTAAGTATTATTCGCATCCACAACATTTTAATAAAGACATAATTACACAAAAAACTATCTACAATAAGTTTTTATTCTATATAGCAAAGATTTAAATCTTTGCTATACATATAGCTAGTTTCTTTTGTGTATTTATTACACCTAAAATAGTTTGTTTGTGTAATTAGTGCCATCTAACATATTTAATCGTAAGTGATTACTGAGATACCTTACAACTGGTCAATAACTTTTTAAAGCAATATTCTCATGCTAGATGGCGCCAGTAATAATGTTGGTTGATAAATGAGTATTATTTAAAAATGGCCGAGCAGAGTGCGTCACAAAAATACTGATATTGGCTCGGATATTGGCGATACGAGATAATACTGCAGTGTTGCCATTTTAGCTCTTTCGGCGCTGAATATAGCGCTTTTCAACTTTAAAGTATAGTTCTATTACATTTAAGCTATTCTTAGATGCAACAGTAATTTGACTATAATGCCTAAATAAACAATATATCGGAATATATACTTAAAATATTTTGGAGTAAATTGAGATTTTGTTGAGATTGTTGAGTTTATAATTTTGAAATCGGAGATAATAATTGCTAACTTTATATAAGTTTATGAAAGTCTTGGAAACTCAGATACTATTCATATTATGTTGTTTGGCATTAATGATTTTATGACTATATAGGTACATACCTAATTCCACTAATACAAATGCAATATTTTTGTGGATGGATGTGTGGATGTATGTTTGTTTGTTACTCTTTACGCAAAAACTGCTCAACGAACTTGGATGAAATTGTTCACACAGATAGTTTATTACCTGGATTAACATATAGGATACTTTTTATCCTATAAAATTGTGAGGTTCCCGAGGGATAGTCTGAAAATATAAAAAATTGAGCAGTCGCGGGACGCCTGGCAGGTATTACTACAGCTAAAGTTTCTACAGTTTTGTTTAAAACAGTAGGTATTTAAAAAAAAACACATAACTAGTTTCGCTGAAATGTTGGACAATGTGGCCAAATGTTTGTTAAAAAAAATATACGTATTAGTTCTACTAAAGCGTTTGACCAAACTTTGGTGTTGCCACGCCAACAGCCGGTGTCACCCGCCGCAAAAGATGTTTCACATCAAAAATTTGGGAGCCATCGTCGTCCAAGCTTAATGTCAGATATTTTCTCAAGTGCTATATTTTTCGTCTATACTTCTATACTAATATTATAAAGAGGAAAGATTTGATTGTTTGTTGTTTGTTTGCATTGAATAGGCTCCGAAACTACTGAAACGATTTGAAAAAATCTTTCACTGTTGGGAAGCTATGTTATCAGCGAGTAACATAGGCTATATTTTATAAAGTTACGCGGACCAAGCCGCGTGCAACAGCTAGTTTTTCATATTTACATTCTTAAGACTTCTTAATTCACGAACAAAATCCATCATGAATCTAGCGCTTTTATGAACCGTAATAATATAATAATAATAATATCTTCACACATTCTAAACAGCACCATCTAGTTCCAAAGTAAGCAAATAATGCTTGTATTAAGGATACCACAGTTGATATACTACATAGATTACTTTTTTTTTGTAAATACATACATACTATAAATACAAAACATCCATGACTCAGGTACAAAGGTAAAATGTTAACACATAAACATTTGCCCCTAGCGGGATTCGAAACCGCGACCGTTTTGTTAACAGCTAATGTGACAAACCACTAGACCAAACCTGTTTAACATTTTACCATTTTAATTATTATAAATATTCTAGCGCTTTTTCCAATGTTGTTAGCGCTGAATTGGTTTGTTGATATGGCAGCACTGCCGCTCTCTGCTGCGCAGTCGAGCAAGCACGGAAATAACAGCTGTTCTCTGTTCTACAATATTCGGTCGGGCAACCAACTCAGGTAGCAGCCGATTTCCTTGGAATTGCGATTGTTTGGACAGTGATGCAGTGAACTTTTCTTACTCTTTGCCATTACTGTAATTACCGCCGTGTAGTACAGACTGTCCTAACGTTTCCGTTCCAACGTTTATTAACAAGAAAACGTGCTGTTTTTCGTTATTGGCGTCCCTATGTGCGTGAATCATAAGAAATAATCAGTCACCAACAAATAACGATGTTTATCTACCGAAAATTCGTTCATTATTTTTGTGTTTGTGAATTGTATTGATATGGCTCGCGAATACGTACGTGGATAAGAGAGGACAGTTCCGCAGTGTTATGTCAATAGCGAATACTATTTTGACTATTACTTAGATAGTTTTCAATTGATTTTAAAGACTAACGGGTGGTTTAGGACTTGAGAATGTCTAGCACGGTACCTTCAAGTTCCGCTTTGAGGGCTTTAGCCTTAGAGTATAAGAGCCTGCAAGAAGAACCCGTAGAAGGATTTCGTGTGAAATTATTAGGAGAGGACAATCTTTTCGAATGGGAAGTCGCAATTTTTGGCCCACCAGACACGTTATATCAAGGTGGTTATTTCAAGGTAAGAATTCATTTACACGTTTTATGTTAAGGCTGACGGTACACTTGATGATATGTGGCTACCGTCGCATATGACACAGCAATTCACGAAACAAAAGCACACATGCTGTTTTTCACGCTGGTCTTCTGTAAGGTGGTGGTTACGGCTGCCCATATAACTCCAAAACGCAGTGTCCCGGTGACTATTTTCCAATACCATAAGCCAAACTCAAAGATATTTGATTGGTCTCGTTGCGCTCGACTAGATACAGCCGCCGTACTGGACAAATGCAGCAGTTAATACTACGCCTAATTCGGCGTACCCGAACTAGTCACATTGCAAAATATCTGTGATGTGTAAGTGTTGAATGTTTTTAAATTTTGGGCATAAAAAATGCCATTCATGTAGTGAAACTGTGTAAAAATATAACTAAACTGTGTAAAAAGTGATAATAGTGTCAATGTTTTACACACACTACAATAAAAAGGTGCCACATTTACGGAGCTATTGCTTTTAAGTAGGGCCTTATCTAGGCGCGCGCAGCAAGACCAATCATTTATCTATGCCATAAACCAGTGCCAACTTTAAAATGTTCATTTCCAAAAGTGACCCTAACTACCGGGAATTGAACCCTGAAACCGAGTGTTAAGGCAAGCATCCTAACAACTCATCCAAGGGGCTCCGCAAAAATCTATAACTATTCCGAATACATTAACTAATAGTATCTTAACTTATTTGTAATAACATAGTTAGTTTATTATATTTTAAATATAAATAATGGATACATTACTTAATTGCATAATTATAATTAAATTAAATGCAAGAAATAACATTTATTATCATAATTGCCCTTATTTGAGTCATAAATAAGTATCAGTAATCAAGCTTAAGTGACTTCTGAAAATCTATATTATAATCTATACCAATATATAAAGCTAAAGAGTTTGTTTGTTTGTTTGGTTGTACGTGCTAATCTCAGGAACTAATGGTTTGAATTGAAAAATTCTTTTTGTGTTGGATAATCCATTTATCGAGGAAGGATACAGGCTATAGAGAACGCGGACGAAGTCGCGGGCACCAGCTAGTACTTGATAAAATTTAATGAAAAAATACTTTTTCTGGAGAATTTACTAACTAGTTATGTGCAATGTAGCTATCAACATTGCAAATGTGCATCAAACTTTATAATCAATCTATTAAACCTAACATGAATGATCCCTGGACCTTCCATGTAGCTTAACGGGCTTAACCTTTTAACTGCTTGGTTTTATAGGAGTTGTCGTGCCCCTAATGCTTGACTTGTTGTTAGGTTCATTAATTTAAAAGAAAAAAAAAGAAAACTTGCGCTTGTCTATGGAGAGAAAAAAAAGGACTGAGGGGCTCGGCGCAAGGGCTCGATTGAGGACGGGCATTCTGACTTAAGCTGTCAACATGAGAGGCTTGGAAAATATGCAGAAAATGGGTGATAGTTAAAGCTAGTAATGGACATATAGTTCCTGGAAGAGTGAAATAAAGTTATAATACTCGAAACTCAGCGACCCTCATTTGAAACACCCACCCCTTGAGATCGGCATCTAACATTGTATTTTATTTTTTAAGAGAAAACAACTCAATGATTTAAAAATAAACATTATAGGTACAAGTAGAGAAATTTGTTGGCTCTGGCGAAATGGACACGAAAATAATCTGGCGACTGGCGGCTAAAGGGTTAATGGTCACTGTTGAAAGCAGTCTTTCATAGAATAAAGTTCCTGTATATCCTAAATCACTCAACGAATTTTGATGTGGTTTTCACTAAATATGAAGGATACCTACTTTGTTTACAGTTCTTATCTATTGAATACATGCTGACCTCTCAGTAACATTTAAAAAATAAACAATGATCTTTCTGTTGCATGCAACTTCGTCTACGTAACTTTATAAAATATAGCCCATGTTACTCACTGTTAATGTAGTTTTCTATAGGTGAAGGAATTCTCAAAATCTGTCCAGTGGTAATTTTGAGGTTATTCAAAAATACAAGTCTCTTCCAATTGCAAAAAAAAAAGAAAAGAGCAAAATGATAAAAGATCCTAGGTACCTGTACTTTTTTTGATAAGCTTAAATCTAAGACAAATAAATGAAACTAAAGACCTTTTTCTTAAAACTTCTTTTTCAGATCTAAATTCTTTTAGTCAACAATTTATTTGAATGAATTATAATTTATTTTATTATTTGTGTAACTACATTGTGTATTTAGGAGTATAATGAAACAAAATTTATACAGTTTATCAAGATTTTATTAAGTTTTAAAAATATAATTGAACGGTCAAATTTTAATTTTATAAAAGATCAAATATTTTATGTGTTCTCCTTTGACTGCGAGTAGAGCCCTTTCTTTTCTTATCTTCTTAATTACTTTTAATAGAATGCAGGTAGGCACACCTAGAAAAAAAAAATGGTCAGTAGAACTTATTTCTATTCCTTTTGTATATTTTATTATTTATTGTTTCCACTAAGTTACACCAAATAGTTAACTATATACCAGGTATTAGGTAAAAGTGTCTTAGGTATAAACTGCCATTTGAGGTGATATCCTGCTGCCTTTCAAGAGATTGTTAATCCATACTAATATTATAAAAATGTGAATGTAAATCTGTCTGTCTGTCTGTTACCTTTTCACGCCTTAACTACTCAATTGATCATCATAAAATTTTGCATAAACGTTCTCAGAGATAGACGAAATAACATAGGGTACCAGAAAATAGTTCTGTTCCCGTGGGATCATGTAAAATTAAAAAAAAAAAAAACTAACACCTAGCGAAAGTGCAATAGCAATAAAGATGTCAGACTGTATTTATTGCTTATTATATTTTTTATTTTTCAACGCGGACGAAGTTGTGGACATTAGCTAGTATGATATATATATAATTATATCTATACCAATATTATAAAGAGAGAGAGGATTTGTATTTTTGTATGTTTGTAATAAACTCACAAACTACTGGACCGATTTTGAAAATTCTTTCACCTATAGAAAGCTATATTTTCATAACATATAGTTATATGTTATGAATATTATTTATTATATATGTATATATGTATATTTTGTAAAGTTACACGAACGAAGTAGCGTGCAACAGCCAGTTTGATATAATTTATATTTTCTGTTAACTACATTTGCAATGAATTAAAATGTTTTTTCAATTGTTACAGGCACATATGAAATTTCCAGCGGACTATCCATATTCACCGCCTTCAATTAGATTTTTAACAAAAGTATGGCATCCAAACGTATATGAGGTAAGTCACCTGAACAATAGTTACTTAACACTTGACGAATTAAAACACAATGGGCTAGGGTTAACTTACTCACAGAATGATTTTTTTATGGGAAAAAAAATCTAGACAATAGTTGAAACAATAGCAATTGTTTAGTGTATGAGTACAAAATGATTTGCTATAGGATGGAGAATCTATTTTATTTGATTTGAAAATATTTTGCTATTTGATTAAAATATTTTTTTTTTAATTATTATTTTACTGTAAGTTATTCACGCAAAAATTTCAAGAGTCTGGTGTTTATTAGCCTTTCTTTTTTAAGTTAATAGTGGATAGACAGCTGTACACATAACGTGACATTATTTTCTTCCCTGATTTGAGACACCCTACTATGTGTGGGGAAGATGACTATTAGGTCTATGTCGTGTGTGTGTGCTACATGAATGAAAACATTTTTTTTTGCATAAGGTAGGTATTTTTGTATTTTGTATGAGTAATTAGATTTACAGAGAAAACCACCAAATGCAAAAAACCCAGAAACTGCGAGCGAAACTAATTCATGATAGTCACAAAAATGAAAAAAAAAAATTAATAATACTCTACAACAACAATCAAAAAAGAGGTATATATCAACTTTAGGATCCCTCAGGCAGCCTGTTTTTTTTTTGATACTATTATAATAGAAGAATAAGTCAAATGATTCGTGGAATCGTAATTTTAACAAATTTCGAAAAATATAGCACAAAAAATCCATTTTTATTGTAAAAAGTAAAGTTTTAAGTGTTTATATTTTTTTACTAAGTAGGTAGGTATTGTCATTGCTATGTCATATTGCCATTTAAAACAATATGCTTACATAAAGTACAACTATCGATGTTAGCTAAAAAAACACTGACATAAATAGTAATTAGGTAAACTTATTCACGATATAAAGAAACGGGAATATAATAATAAATTATTTTTATATTTTATTTTATTCTTTATTTTTTATTCAGTCAATGATAACATATATTATTATATTATATGACTGTTTAGTGATAACAATGTTGTCCATTGGAACTAATGGTTTAAATATCAATAATAAAAATTAAATATCATTGTTTCAATCAATTGGAACAGTTTCATTGATCTGCCAAAATTTACCATTGCTGATAAATTTAAAAAGTAACCTTTGAAAACATATTCTTGCCAGTACATATTGGCATACGAAAATAAGTTTAGGTATTAAATCCGTAATATACTTATTAAAACTACGCAATCGTCTGTTTATCATATTATCGTTAAAAATATTATTCGCACACAGATTTTAGTTTGTTATTATACACAACTTTAGTTACGTCTTTATAACCTAACTAGCAGATTCCGGCCATGCTTCGATGCGGCTCGTTTTTTTTTTGTTTTTTTTTTTTTTCATTTCGTAAAAAAAAAATGTGAAAAAATTTCAGGTCAATCAATCCATCGGCTAGTTTTCGAGTTTTGTAGACATCAACATACCTTATTTTTTTATATTTAAAATTATTAATTTTATCATTGAATATCAATACTGTACTCATTCAATCAATCAATATATCAATCAATACTAATAATAAATCTGTAAGTGTAGGTACTGTATGTATGTATGTATGAAACTTGATAGATAAACATTTAGACGTACAGGACACAGGATAACTAGTTACTTTTTTCTTTTACAACGCGGAGACGAAGTCGCGGGCGCCAGTATATAAAAAAAAAAAAAAACAAATATAAACTTAAAATCTAACAAAAACAAAATATAATGTTTTCAACCGACATAAAAAAAGGGGGAGGTTCTCAAATAGTTTTTAAAATTTTATTTTTGTTGCAATATAACTACTGTTGTCTAAACTCGACATTTACTAAGTAGGTATCGTGTAGGGAAGAAATCATAGAATGTTGCTGAGTGAGGTTAACAGACACGTAGTCTAGTAAGCTTCAGAGGTGTAGATACTACACGCACGTGCGCGATTATGAAACCCTGTAGTGACGTCACTAAGCATGCCTGCAGTTGTCTAGTGACGTCACACGGTGATATCGGGTTTTGTTATTACAATGAACAATATCTATATAATATTGATTATCCTATTAATACCTATTATAAATGCGAAAGTTTGTACGGATGGATGGATGGATGGATGTTTGTTACCCTTTCACGCAAAAAGGGCTAAACGTATTTGGATGAAATTTTGCACACAGATAGTTTATTACCTGGATTAACATGTAGGATACCATTAATCATGGAAAAATATTAGTCGTCGAGGGTTCGTCCAAAAATTTTAAAAATTCGTGTGGCGACGCCACCTCAAAAATACAAAAATACAAATATTTTTTTCTCTTTATAATATTAGTATACATGTCGGTATACAAACCTCTCATAAAGTGGCAGCCTACCTGCTGAACTTTAACATAAAAGAAAAACACTCCAGCAAAGTCATCATATTATGAGCCCATCTAACCACTCTTTCTTCACTCTCAAAAATATACAAGATATATTTAATATCGAAAGATATACTTAAATTTTCTATAAATTATAAAATATCTATAGTTATTTTACCATGTACCAAACCAAATAAACATTTTTTTCTTTATTTCTTTCAAATGTGTGTCACCCTTTCGATTGGTGCATCATCGCAATAACAGCGATCCTATCCTATCGCTTAATTTCCTTTGTCTTAACGAACAATAAAACAAAACTGAAATCACACATAGTTTATAAATTGAAATCACTCGCTTAATTTTATCTATATTCAAGTAATTCAGTCCAAGGCTAGTTCGGTTGTGTACCAATTTCAAATGTACAATGCCGACGATTTCTCAATATATTATATGTATATGTAAGTGCCTGTAATGTAATTAGTTAGAATAGAATCCTTTGTCGATGCTGATGTGAATTGTGAACAACTGAAAGAAAAGGATATATGTATATATATAACAAAACTGGCTGGTGTCCCAGACAACGTGTAAGCAAAATTTCATTATGATCGGTTCAGTAGTTTTTGCGTGAAAGAGTAACAAACATTCATATTAGTACGGACTACCGGTGCCCTCGACCTCGTCCTTGGTGGAAAATGAAAAAATAACACCTGAGAAAACATATGAGTATTATAACGCCCTATGTGACGACAGTGGCGCCGCCACTGCGAAAGTGGCGCCGAATTATATCCCCCGGGAACCTAACATTTTTCCAAGATAAAAATTTTAATATATATGAAATTAATTTGAGTGTTTTGTTTCATGTTAATATCTCAGAAATGTCATGTTTTTTTTCGCTTTATGTATTGCTATGTAACCAACAAGCGATCTTGGAATTAAGTAGCATGGGCAAATGAGCTCTCAAATGAAATATTGTCACAGAAGAATTAAGGGATTCCCTTGGGCAAATGACATTGACGTTTGACCTTCAACGTTTTTATATGTTAACTAGCGACCCGCTCCCGGCTTCGCCCGCGTCCGATCGCTACCAAACTTCACAGGATTACCCGCTGGACTAATCTGAAGATTGTCTGAAAGTTTCATCAAAATTGGTTCAGCGGTTTTGGAGTAAATAGGGAACATATAGTTACATACCCACACACATCAAACAAAGCATATTTTCAGTATAATACTTAGCTTTTGTTTCCATGATAAATGAAAGATTGTCACAGAAGAGTTAAATGTTAATATTAATGCAGTCTTAGAATTTAAAACGCCTCTCAGGCCATTGGCACTCGTCTCTAAAATGATACCGTTGCTTTTTCGTGGAGACAACGTTAGTCGGCAACGCATTAAAATGTACAGTCGCTAGTTCTCAAAAGCGGGGTCATCAATCCGCATCTGATTCACACGGTGACGCATTTTTAGGTCTTTAACATCGCCACACTCTCTTTGAAAAACACAAATAAAACTGTGCTATAAAACTAATGCGTATTATTTAATTCAATCTATAAAACAGATATTATTATTATCACCTAAGTACCTGGGTGATTATATTTTTGTTTTTATCGTGCCCACAAAGCACGCGGAAAATTGCTAATAATAAATCTATAACTAGAAATAGGAAACGGCCTCGATATAAAGTGTCTAGATCTAACTGTAGATGGGTAAAAATATACCAATGTCTGTCCTATCAATAATTCATTAACCTACGCGGGTTTTTGAATCATTTAATTTAATTTTTTTATAAAACGTCAATATTTCTCAAATTGAGTTTACATTGTTGTGTAGTGTAGCTAACAGGAAATGAGATTTTAAATTTTTCACAGCATTGACAAAACAACTCGTTTATTCATTCTTTAACTAACTAGTGTTCGTGACCTTGTCCGCATTAAAAAAATGAAAAATATAACACCTGAGAAAATATCTGATATATATTTATCGCTGTGACGACGGTGGTACGTAATACATAGACCGTGTCACTGTCTGTCTAGCAGCTAACTAGAAGTTTCCAAAAGAATCGGCGATTTTTCTGTAATAAGACTTATTCTGGCTTAAATGTGAATCATGTCGCCATCAAACAGAAATTGTGAAAAGACTGATATCTGCCAATATTACAAAAAAAAAAACAATGTAAGAAAAAAGCTCTCGCAATCGACCGATTGATCTTTTTTGACCTTTGTGCATCACTGTTATAGGGTAACCATTCGCCTCATTGATGACTCACCAATGGAATGAGTCAATGAATTGTATTCTTATTACTATCAGTCACTTTCTACTACTTGCAACTCGCACCTTCGTTCGTTCACATTCGTTCCAAAACTATGCCACAATACAGCTAAAATTTCTTAAGATGTTTTGTATTGGAGTGAACAGGGAAGGTCTCGATCGAGGATGTTGGCATTCCCTCGACCTTGGGGGTAATTAACCTTATTCCTGGCGACCTGCGTCGCAGTGGCCGCACTGAACTTGTGCTACATTCACACGCTCTTTAAATAACGTCCCACAGACGCGAGCCATTTCTTTCATTATAACGGACGGACACAAGCCTGTGCCAAAATCAATGTACGATTTTTTTTTATAACGGCCACGTGGTTGGTCGACCGTTTTTTAAACGTCTCCATACATCCAATATATCACGCGAGAATTTATTCTAATGAAGCGACATTTAATCAAGCCCAGTATACGTACATACGTAGATACGTGACTAATATGCAATATGCATCCGTAAATATTATTAGATCAATATCAATACTAATAATAAATCTGTAAGGGTTGGTCGTGGAGTAAGTTATTTTGATTTCAGAGATATCGTGTTTATAGGCTCGCGACTTGTCCGCGTTAAAAAAGAAAAAAGTAGCCTATCCTGTGTCCCGTACGACTAAATGTTTATTTACCAAGTTTCATGAAAATCAGTTAATTCGTTTAAGAGTTATGGAGGAACATACTTACATACATACAGAAAAAAAATTGTAAAAATGGTCAATTTAGTTTCAGTATCATGCATAGAGCCTATAAACACGATATCTTACTATCGTGTTACGTACGTGTTACGTGTTACGTAACTTACTCCATGACCGACCCTTACAGATTTATTATTAGTATTGATAATAATTAACAATGTGATAATATATTTGTCAATCAATAATTGGTTAATTGTCAAGCAGTAAAACTGTACAAAAATAACTTCGAAACCTGTCGATAATGTCATTGGAAATACTAGTATACTCATTATCATCATCACCATCATCATCATCAGCCCGTGTCTCGTGTAGTGTAGGCCTCTCGCAAGGCTCGCCACCATCAGGCACGGTCTTCTATCCCTCGCTTCCGGTCGTCTGTCCACCTGGCCACAGGGTTTCCCACGCTGCGGTTTCCAATTCGTGACTTGCATTCGAGAACCTTCGTTCCATCGTTTATCCGCTCTTCGATAGGTATGCCGGCCCATTGCAACTTCTTTCGGCTATGATCCCCGGGGAACAGTATTTTTTTCTATAGATGAAAGATACCCTATAGCAACGACCTTCCAACCCAAATAGACGCCTAATGCAAGGCGAACACTGTCGGGCAATACATTAGACATATACGTCTTATTTAAGATATCAAGCGCGAACTCTACTTTAGTACTGACCACTTCTGTGACCCGTGCACATGTTGTCGTTGCGTGAACATATCTCTACTTTTTATAACAGATCTCTACGTTTTAGAGCTCAACTTTCACTGGTTACAATCTGTATAGAAAGCAAAGCATCCCTTTTTTTCAAACGTATATTCTTGTCGTCAACTATTGACACGTGTTAATAGTGCTGTGCCACTACTCAACTGATGTTAGATAAAATAAGAAATTGTAGTGTTAATTGTAATACGTAAATAAAACATAACAATTATTTTATTATTATTATTACATTATTAGGCTTTCTTTAGATACTTATTTTTTAAAGTATTGTTGTAGTAAATAAATTATTATTGTTTTTATTTTACTTAGGTATCCAAAAGATACAAATATATTTGGGTTGGAATGTCGATGCCCTATAGTATATCCCAAAATTACCCCAAAATGTCATGATGATCGGTTGAGTAGTTAAGGCGTGATAAAGGTAATAGACAAACAGACAGACTAAGGTAATGTTAGGATGGAGACAAGACAAGACAAGACCCCGTGTGTTTTGAAGTTTCCCAATTTGGAGGTCATGATGCGCGCATTTTCTTTGTTAGGAAGCGCGCGATGAACCGAACGCGGTATTTTTAGCCGAGGGCGACGCACGCGCACGGAATGAAGTCAGATCGGGAGCTTCTGTCTGTTGATGCTTTCTCATGGTGACTAGACACATACGTTGTATCTAAAATTTATAATAAGTATCAGTAGAAGTAGGTATGGTATATAATAGCCGAGACTGTACGAGAATATTATCGCTAGTACTCTGAATATAAGAAAACAAGTTAGCATCCTCGCTCGCACCTGGTATTGCCCGTGCTCCACCTACTTTGTCCATCTGGGTGGACATAAAACCTATCCCGGGTGTAAATTACCTAATTGATCACTTACACATTGATCAGGTGCATGGTATTGTATTATATTATAATTATCTCCTATCTTAATAATAATAAACATTGATCGTGCCCACATTCTATTTTGTGAAAGTTAACACAAACAAAAATACACTTTCACATAACCGGAATGTACTGATAAATTTAAATTTATTATTGAACGAATATTGCGCTCGCTAATATATACTAGTGACCCACTTCCGGCTTCGTCCGGGGTGCAATTTTACATAATATAAACAATCCTTCCCCGCTTATCCCTGTTTCCAGGAGTGAAAACCCAATTAAAATCGTTTTTCTTGAGTTTTTGCGGTATTAATAGAACTGTGCTAAAATAAACATACAATATTATACAAGGACTCTATTCGTACTACAGCCAAATGTTTAAAGATTCAGCTAGATATATGTAAGTAATTAAGAAGAATCGTTGAGAAGTTGAGGGATAATGTTGTTGCATTGAAATTATTTTGCAAACTAACTGGAGACTCGTCGTAGCTTGGCGTTTCCTTGAAAATTGCGGCAAAACCGTTAGTTTAACTTTCACTGTGTCTGTCAAATCATCACAATGATGCCTGACTGCCTTTTTCATACAAAAGCAACTTTGAAAATCATCTTTGTCGCTTTAAGTAGGATACATTCGCATTATTGATCCCTCGGGAATAGACCTTTTTTTTTCTAGATGAAAGGTACCCTATGTCCTTTCTGGTGTCCCAGACAACGTGTATGCAAGATTTCATGGTGAATAGGTTCAGTAGTTTTTGCGTGAAAACGTAACAAACAAACAAACTCACATTCACATTTATAATATTAGTAAGGATTATCTCTTGCTAAGAAAGCCCACGAGGTTAATTTTTTAACTCGCAAAGCTAACTACGGTTATACATGGCTTACGTAGTCTAAACCTTGAGACACATAAAAATGTTGTACTATAGAAAATTTTAATTCTTAGAAAATTGTAGGCATATCTTCTATTTGTTACGGTTTACGGTTGACTCACAGTAACCATTTCTTTTATTAAAACTTTAATCTCTATATTATTATAAATCCGTCATGTCTATTTCTCCGCTATAACTACTTCTAAACCACCCAACGGATTTTAATGTGGAAAATTGCATCCCAGGCAAAGCCGGAAACGGGTCACTAGTCAAAAATAAAAGTAAAAGAAGGCTTATTTTTTTATAGCTATTTTCCCTGTTCAGAGTAACTTTCCTTTTATTAATAGTTAAGTATGTTTTACTAATAGTTCGGGGAAAAATAATAATAAGTACCTTAAAACTGTTAAAATAAGAACAAGTGCTTATTCGTTTTAAATAAAACTAAATCGCAATTTAATTAATGCAATTTAGATGCGAAATGATTTTAATCATTAATTACAATGAAACAAACGTTGTGCCAAGTTTTTGTCGCTTACGACATTATTCCGTGCAAGGTCTCCCCCCGTTTATACTACGAGGATTTGCAAAATACAAACAAACCTTAGAGCTCTCTTCGTTTCCTGCATTGTGGCAAGGTTTGAACAAATACGTCTTAACCTTCACGAGTCGCTGAGCAAATTACTTACAATGCAAACTGAGTTGTCTGATGCTGTCGTTGCCAAGGCGAGGTGAACCGCTCGCTTGTCCGGAGCGAACCTTAACTTCCGATATCTCCATAGAGAGAGAGACAGACGCCGATGTATAAATCCTCCCCTTCAAGAACGACGGATATGAGCGTGTAATTACTATATCCTAACTAAAAGAATGATGCATTGTACAAAATCCAAAAGAAAAAAGAAAAATGACTGTGTATTGGGTGCGGTCGTGAGTTACGTGTACGAATACCTGTGCGTTACGAGTAATATTTTCTTTATTATATGTCATGTATGTATCAAAAAATTCTTTGATCCTTTAGCTATTGATACATGGACAATGTAGCTACACTATCAAACTGTAGCTGGTAAGCTATAGTAATAGTAGTAGTAATTAGTATGGTACGGGAGCCAGCGACACTGATTTTTGACACATTTGCGCAACATTTATTTTATGGTTTTTGTGTCATATTAGCCCTTGTTAAACATAAAATCGACTCCTGCTGGCGCACCAGCGGGACAACGCTTATTAGCCAATTATTAGCAGATTGTTTAAAAAAATGAGTGAATTTCAAAAATGCGCAAAGCTGAAACTTTAAATATTGTTTATTGGCAGTCCATTACAGAAAAAAAAACACTTCCTGCCACCTGTATTGTCGAACAACACACTCCTGCCATCGACATAATAATGTTAAAAAATTGAAAAAAATGACTTTATGCGCAAAGCTGATTTTTTTAAAACCATTAGTTTAATAATTAAAGTTTGTGAAAAAAATTATGCTGCCAGCCATTTGAAAGAACATAGTCAATGCACGAAAATCCATGACAACATTATTATGTCGATGGCAGGAGTGTGTTGTTCGACAATAGATGTGGCAGGAAGTGTTTTTTTTTTTTCTATAACTAATGGACTGCCAATAAACAATATTTAAAGTTTCAGCTTTGCGCCTTTTTGACATTCACTCATTTGTTTAAAACATAATTAACATATCACAGACACTTGTTGTCCCGCGATTGAGATCGCGCGATATAGCAACCAATAGTGTCGCTAGCTCCCGGACCATATATAAATCTTTTTATCGTCAAGGAAAACCATGTAACATGTTCTACATGAACTCCCAGCTTCCCTTAGCAGAATGTTGTAAACACGTAACTAAGCGTTGTTATGCCGATACGATTACGGTGGAAATAATCAGCGAACTGACTGCAACAAACAATAGAATATTACGTAAAACAGAAACACGCGTTGCGAACGCGCTCCACTCCAACGCAACGGAAACCAAATCTGCCCTCTATTAACCGTGAAGCGTTTAATACTCAGTTAAATGGTTGTGGGTACTTCATAACTCACTTGTTACCTAACTGTTGAGTTGCTATTAGAAAACTTTCATTTACAACAACTAACATTTTACTTATAATTTAACTTAGTTTCATAAACAATGGTCCGACAAAGTAGGTAATTGGCTAGATCTGCCCTCTAACCGTGAAGCGTTTGATACTTGTTAAGTAGTTGTACTTCATAACTCACTTATTATACTTAACTGGTTGCTTTTCGAAACTTTCATTTACAACATTTTGACTATAATTTATATAACTTATGTTTCATAAACAATAAACTCCGACACCCGAGAAGCAATTGGCTTAGCAAGATGATGATATAAGCCTTCCTGCTCGCCGCCTCCTTGAAGTGGGATTATCTGACGTGGTTTATTCTTTATTATAACGTGTAGCGAACAACCCCCTTAGATAATGTTCCTTTTCGTAAACAATTATAAATAAAAATTATAAATCTATAAATAAAAATCAATGCGTTTATATAATATTTGTTCTTTGTGGGCTTAAATACGAGTGTAATGTTCAAAACATTCACTGGGGTTTAAAAATAAGAGATACCGTACCTTACAATCGGGGGTGTGTTCAAAAGTTAATATAGTTATTTGTGTTATCAAATTGTAATTGACAAAACATGTTTTTGAATGTTTCGTATATTATGTATTTTTCTGCTATTCTACAGATAATAATTAGCCGTGACTAAAAGAAAGTTATCTACAGAGCAGAGGGGCAGAAAAGATGCGAATAGGGATTTAATTTTATGTTTTTTTTTTTGTTAAAATGCAATGTAAACCTAAAAAAAAGTCAATCTATCAGCTAATTTTCAAATTTTGTAGACACTAACATACGGCAGCTAAATTTTTTTTTAAGATATACTTATAGACTATTTAGCGATTAACCTAACAACACTGTAATAATAATCAAACCTTACAAGTCGAACATCTAAAGTTGAAGTAAAAGTTAGGAGAAGCCCCCCACAAATTGGTTATGTACGGCAATACCGGGCATTGAGATTAATATGTAACGCACACACTGTTTGTCGTTTCCAGAATGGTGACCTATGCATATCGATCCTCCACCCGCCGGTGGACGACCCACAATCGGGCGAGTTGCCCTGCGAGCGTTGGAACCCGACGCAGTCGGTGCGCACAGTACTGCTATCGGTGATCTCGCTCCTCAACGAGCCCAACACGTACAGTCCGGCCAATGTGGACGCGAGCGTTATGTATCGCCGCTGGCGTGACTCCAAAGGCAAGGACAAGGAATACGAGAACATTATCAGGCAAGTTTTCATTTGACAACACTACGACGTATCGGAAAGAAATTAAAGCAAAACACCCTACATATTATGAGCAGAATGTCCTAAAAGCAAAACGGCCTATAAGCAGCTCGTCCTATTATTAGCAAGCAACGTGGCCCAGTAGAAAATGGTTCCAATATGAGGACGTGAGTGGATGAAGGTGATATGTCGCATAATTCCAATTTTGAATAAATCGAGGTTAAAGTTTTACTTTTAATTTTTGAGATGTCGCCATGGAACTTATTTTTAACTACTAAATTATGATGCAAAGTTGTGTAAACAACCTAAAATATTAATGGTATGATAGCAAGTAAACGCTTCTATTATTTAATTTAAAAAAAAATGTAAACATAGCTCCCTCTTCCATTAACAAAAGTAAACTTTTCTGCAATTTTTACTTTTTAAAATTTACTGTACATAACACCTTTTACATATTTTTATTTTCCAAAAAGGTCTTAAATCGCCGATCTTAAGGGTTGTAATCATTTATATGGACATATTACCTTCATCAACGCAAAAAAAAAACGAAAAACCCAAAAATGCGACATATCACCTTCATCCACTCACGTCTTCATATCAAAAAGACATGTTATCAAAAAGATGATGACATTCAAAGACATTCAAGAGTTAGCGCCTCTTTCACCAACTACAAGTAAAGTGTTGATTAGTTACTTTTAGAAATCATTTTCTGTTTTATTGAATTATGCACTCGGTTTATTTACTGCATCATTCGATAGGCGAATTTCTATTATTATTTTCTATTTAATGTTTAGGACGTTTACCGTACAAACAAAGTTATATCAACTTAATTATTTCCGGTGACAGGTGACTTTAAGTGACTGTTTAGCCTACTTGACGTTGGTGAAAGAGGCGCTTAATGTTTGATAATAATAGTTTAGTAAAGCACTAGCCAATCTTTGAAAGGCCTGTGCCCAAGCAGTGACATGATATAATATAGAGAAGGTGTTATTCTGTAAGAAGTGGAAATACAAAGAGAATAGTATATCTTGTATCTTTACAGAAAACAAGCCCAGGTGGCGCGAATGGAAGCCGAAAAGGAAGGCATAATAGTACCTCTTACGTTAGAAGACTATTGTATTAAAACTCAAGTGAAATCAACAACGCAGGAGCCACAGGTAAGAAAACAAAAAGCTCTTTTTTATTATTATTTTTACGAATATTGACGTCAGGCAGGCTGACCGTCCACTTGATTGAAGTCAATATCGCCTAGGTACTTTGCAAAATCAGTGAGATCTAATCCGCTAAGTGTGCTGAGACTTTGATTGGGCTTGTCCACTTTTTGAATCAGTGTGTCATGTCATTAAAAACATTAAACTTTTATCCATAAAAAAGGTGGCTCAGTTTTTTAAATGATGTTCAATGTGTCTTCAGCGACTTTTACTTCTGACTAATGTAATAATTGAATCACTTAGTATGGAATTTGTAAGCTCTTAACACTCGTAGTAGAATGTTTTGATAGTGTTAACTTAACACCCTCTACTTCGGGTACATTTATTAAACCACTTCATGTTCAGTCCAAATACTTTTATCGACCGACCGATATGTCAAAACTACAATTATTGTTTTCTCCCAGCTCCAATATTCCGTAGTGTCTTGTAACTTATAATATGTTTTAGTAATTTAGTAGAATAGAAACTTTGCTGATTTATGTTTTTCTTGTATGTATGTGTATAATGTGTATCGAGATATTGTACGTTTCCCTAATATATATAAAATTCCAACTATAAGATGTGCGGACATACGATAACAACCTCTCCTCGCGAACGCTTTCGTTCAACTGACTGATATCATACCAACGAATGAATCTGAACGAATGAACACCTCTTTTTGAAACGTCACAGAGCACTTTTCAATCAACTTCAGTCATCGAAATACTACAATGCAATTTGCTTCACAAATGCCAAAGCGACACATAAAAAGAACGCCTATGACAGAATCATGGCGGACTCTTGCCTTCACGCGTCAATGGTAAAAGGTAGTAACGATCAACTTCTACCATTTCATTTTAAACTCTAATGGGTTGACGTAAAGTCACATTTTCTTTAAATTGCGTACTTATTATTATGTTTGTTTTGTTTTAAATGACAGTTCATGCTCTACGCATATTATGTCACTTTTAAAATGTTCCATAAAATTCGTAGTGTTTTGTATGGCACGCGTGTTCCATGTTGTAGTAGTTTGATGACTTCAGTCGACATATGTAAATGGCAGACATTAACAATAGTTTTTTATTTCATTTGCAGCTGGATATGACTGATTTCTACGACGATGATTACGATGACCTGGACAGCGACTCCGACGAAGAGCTGGAAGGTGGGGACGGGGATGGGGATGACAGTGGCAACGGGGAGTCGTGAGGAAACGCCCCTGCGTCTGCGCACCGAGCGCCAACAAACATACATACAAACAAACGAACAATCAAAAGCTTGTTTCAGATGTATAATAATATGTTTCATTCGCACAGTTTCAATCTAACCCTCCAAAAGAACATTAGAAATTAAAAAAAAAATCAAAAGTAGAAATATCTGGGTGTTTTTTTTTTTACTTATTTATTTATTTGCAATTATTCAAGTCTCATATAAATTGAGCCGGGAGCAGGACACTAGTATATAATAATGTATATTTTGGCTATAAATTTAATATTAGAATTAAAGCGCATTTGATTCTATGGGGAGTATTGAAAATAGTTCGCTTAAGGCGTAGTTCACACTGGCATTTTGAAATGTTGCAAATTAGGAAATGCTAATATCTACCTTACATCTAGACTAGCCCTTATTTTGTGTAGGTTTAGAAAAAGAAATTATCCTTAGATTCTAGTTTGATGTTACTATGTATTTGTAGGGAATATGTAATATTATTGGTTTGAACTATTTTTGAGATCATCATAGAATTTAAGCCCCAAAATAATTGGATTTTAATAAAAAAAAAATTAATATCCCAATGAAATTATTATTTTTTTTTAATTTTTTAATATGCTATATTTTATATTGAAGCTACTTAATATTTTTTTCCAAATAGAAATTACTTTTGTTTTAATATAACGACAATAAAAATTGCATAGTTTTTTGCATAGGTGATTACTGGTTACGAAGCACCGGTTACGAAAATCGTTTTAGTAAAACATATAGTTAATTGAATCATTTTTAAACGACTCAAAGTGACAAACATACATATTTCATTATATTGTTTGTTTTAATTTTTTTTTTTGGAATTATGATTAATAATTTTTCAATTTAGGAATTGATGAAATACCCTGTGCAAGCTTTAGTTTTTTTTTTGTTAGTCATTTCTGTCGTGAAATATTTTAATACAATATATTTATATGTTCAATAGAAACCGGTTACAAAGACTAAATTGCAAGGTCTAAAACAAATCCCTATAACTAATTAATATTGCTTATAAAATAGCGACCATTCGTTTATTACGACAATTTTTTAGTCGTTATAACCGAAGTCGTTATATACGGTTTCCACTCTATATATAAAAAAAAAAACCCTGTTGGTTTGTTTGAATTGAGTTTGTTAGTGCGAAGCAATGTGGACACATATCTTTACCGTTCTCTTGAACTGAGTAGCCAATTTTGTTTTTAGAAGCTAATTATTAGTCATTAATTTAGTCTACATACTTTTAAGGCTTGGTCAAACAGAAAGCGAACAAAAGTTGTCAGCACGTCGCGTTGTATTGTTTTTTTTACAATTCTCTCTCTTTTTTTACCACAGTCATAAGCTTTGCTATGACTAAAAGGTGGCTAAAAGGTGTTTTTGGTTTTATTTTTGAATTTTAGTAAGAAGGAAGTGAATTCAATTCCTGAAAACACTCGTGACGTGAAATTGTTGAAAAAAACATGATTTTCATGTGTTTAATATCTTTCTTTCTTCTTCTTCGTGATTAACTTAATATTCTTTCGCGAAGAATTCATCTTCATCCGAGTTGCTAGACATCGTAACGAAGACTTTGGATTAGCTATAGACGACGCTATAGCTATAAGCAACGATGGTATAGCTATAGATGACGCTATAGCTATAAGTGAAGTTATATGTTATAGCTATAGACGACGCTATAGCTAGAAGGCGCTATAGCTATAGACGACGCTATAGCTATAAGCGACGTTATAGCTATAGACGAAGCTAAAGCTGTAAACGACGCTATAGCTATAAGCGACGTTATAGCTATAGACGAAGCTAAAGCTGTAAACGACGCTATAGCTATAGACTACGCAATGGCTGTGGACAACGCTATAGCTATAAGCGACGTTATATGTTATAGAGACTTCGCAATGGCTGTGGACGACGCTATAGCTAGAAGGCGCTATAGCTATGGACGAAGCTATAGCTATAGACTACGCAATGGCTGTGGACGACGCTATAGCTATAAGCGAAGTTATATGTTATAGCTATATAAGGCACTATAGCTATAGACTTCGCAATGGCTGTGGACGACGCTATAGTTATAAGCGACGTTATATGTTATAGCTATAGACGACGCTATAGCTATGGACGAAGCTATAGCTAAAGACGACGCTATAGCTATAGACTACGCAATGGCTGTGGACGACGCTGTAGCTATAGACGACGCAATAGTTATATACAGAGCTATAGCACTGACGCCTTGACGCCTGACAATTGTACGCTTTCTGTGTGACGAAGCCTTTACGGCATAATAAATAATCTATTTAATACTATAAAAATATTACTATTTGTATGATTTTTCCATAAGTTTTGTCTCTTGCGATTGCTTACTGTGATTTTGAAAAATATTGCCTATTTTTTTCATATCTTTGTATTTTTTTTTATTCAGCCTTAATGTTTCTGAATGTATTTAGGCTGAATTAGTTAGGAAATATTTTTTTAATATACATTTGAAGTTTCATAAAAGTAGAAAACCATTTTTTTTTAAATGTCACCACTAAAATTAATAAATGTCCTATTATTTCAGGTACTCTTAAGCCTACTTTGTAAATGATTATGTAACTTTTTTGAATATTTTAAAATAATAATAATAATGATGTACCTAGATTGAATTTTAAATTGTTTTTAGCTTTATTTTTGTTCAATACGTAACTATTATTATAGCCATATAGACACATGCTCAAAAATAACTACAGAATATTATTAAATTTAAATATAAAAGTCAGTACCTAATTACATGTAAAACTGAAGAATACCTATTAATTGTAACACTCTATACAAAATTCAATAAAAAAAATATATAAGTAAAAGAAATTATTTGTAATGTATGTACGTGTATAAAAATAAGAGAAAATGAATCTTAATGGTTAGTGTACACTAAGATGATAAATTTATATAAATAATAATTCATTGTATGAGGTTATGATTAGATTTTGTGTGGAGTTTTGGCTTCTAAAAAGACCAGTTTTTATGCTATTCACAGCTAAAAACTATGTTATGATATGAAGTTGAATAATATGCTAATATCATTGTCTCAACATTAGATTAATTAAATGTTATGAAAAAAGTGTAAAGTCGTCCAAAACTCTTAAGTTAAATTAGTTTAAGTGCGATTTAAGTGGTTTGGAAATCCTCATAGGTAAATTTAATGAGAATGTAAATTTTAATAATAAAACGATGTTGAATGCGAATATTAGTTTTATTTTATTATAATACAAGGTGGTGCCCGCGACTTGGTCCGCGGTGAAAATGAAAAAATATCTAAGAAAATGTATGGTATGTATGAGTCGTATTATAAAGCCGTGACTTATAATCTTCATCGCTGTGACGAAATTGGCCCACTGTTGACGACAATGGCGCCGGTTTTTTTTATATTTTTAGACCTTTCCTCAGAAACCCAACATTTATCTATACTAATATTATAAAGAGGAAAGATTTGATTGTTTGTTTGTATTGAACAGGCTCTGAAACTACTGGACCGATTTGAAAAATTCTTTTACCATTAGAAGCCGACATTATCCCTGATGAACATAGGCTACTTTTTACGGCGGGAAAATGCTTCATTACTACGGGTAGTAAGAATTATCCTTCCGTAGTTCTTTTTCACATAAATTCTAAACGGCTGAACCGATTGGGTTGAAATTTTATATGGGTATTTAGATGGTTTCCTGGATGATTTTAAAATACAATTGGACCCGGTAGGTGGCGCTGCTGTCGGTATGTCAACTACCAAACGGCTTGAACGATTGGGTTGAAATTTTGTATGTGTATTTCACAGACACGATGTATTATATTTTATAAAGTTACGCGGACGAAGTCGCGTGCAACAGCTAGTTCTATATAAAGGTATCCACAAGTGCCAAATTTCATCCGTTTTTCTCAAATTTGACTGGTCTGGATCTTGAAAGTAGTAGTGGCTGGGCACACTCAACACTGCGTTTCAGTCATTTGGGCACACTCTAGGCAGCCCGTCTGGTGATAGCATTTTGTATATATTGGAAATATTAATATTAGGTAAGAAGGACCAATTATATACATGAGAAAGTATCTTTCGGATACTATTAAATAGAAGACACTGTTTTAGCATTTTGTTTTTACGATAGTTTCATACGCAACTTCTTACTTTCATTCCAATTGATTCCAATCCCCAATGCTACATAAGCGCCCACATCGTCAATATATTTCATTATATGGCATATTATCTACTCTTCTTTTATGGACATAGAAAATAAATTTCAAATGTACATAGAGTATAATGGTCTGTAATTTAGTTGACAACTGTATACAAGTCAAATTGTACAATGGGTCTGACCGATGGGTTTGAAAATGACTATAAAACACACATAATATCAGAGCTATGGTTATGTACATGTGAAAAGTTTTTGTTTCATCGAAATCGATGCAGTATTTCCGAAGTTATTGACACCGAAACTTCGGTCGCTATTCAAATTTTCAAGTTCGCCCGTGCTAAGTGGATGACGTCACAAGGGCCGATGCTAGACGCAAGTTCATAGTAAAAAGATAGATTTGTATTTTGTAATTAATAACTCAAAAACTACTGGACTGATTTTAAAAATTCTTTCACCTATAGAAAGCTACGTTATCAGCGAATAATATAGGCCATATTTTATAAAGTTACGCAGGCGAAGTCGCGTGCAACAGCTGGTAATATTATAGAGAGAGTAGATTTCTATTTTTGTTTACGAGTATAATGATTAAACTTAAAAACTACTAGACCGATTTTAAAAATTATTTCTCCTATAGAAAGCTACGTTATCAGCGAGTAACTCAAGCCATATTTTATAAAGTTGCGCAGACGAAGTCGCGTGAAAACAGCATGTTGATTATAAATTATAAAAATATTCTTAAAATGATTCTTGAGCGGGACTTACGACAAAGATTTCCTCAATACTTTCTGAAGTTATCGGGTTCGGAATATCTTAGTGAAGTAGGTATCTTGCGGGTCAGTTCTTTTTGTCTACGTTTCTGTACTACAGATCATTCATTTCTTTTAACTGTCTCTCGATGACACAAAATGTAAATGTACGTTTTGTTGTATCAGCTAGGTTGCGGTTTGCAATTTTACTTGCAACTTTGCTTTGCAAGCATATACTTGGTTGTAAGTCATCCTCATATCATAAAGAGTGTAATAGGTATTTTTGTTAGTATACTAGGCAGGTAAGTATATTTTGTAAAGGGAGAAAGTGACGATGTCTTACACACACTAAAATAAAATACGTGTGTGACGGGCTTCATGGTCATCCACTTTTTACGTCTTTTCGTATCCATTGGCACTTGGAAAAATAATTTAGAAGGTGTGTGGATGGTTGAATTTGTATATAATATATAGGCACTATATATTATGTACAAATTATTAGTATTTTTTATTATTATTATTAGTATTTATTATATGGCAAAAGTAACGGTCATTATTTAAATTTTCAAATTCTCCGGCGCCAATGACCTATAATAAGCACTGGACTTTTTGTACCATTTTGAAATTTTTGAAAATTTTGACGTATTTTTATTCCGAACCTGATAACTTCAGAAAGTATTGAGGAAACCTTTGTCGTAAGTCCCGCTCAAGAATCATTTTAAGAATATTTTTATAATTTATAATCAACTTGCTGTTTTCACGCGAGTTCGTCCCCGTAATTTTATAGTCTATGTTAATAGCCTATGTTACTCGCTGATAATGTAGTTTTCTATGGGTGAAAGAATTTTTAAAATCGGTCTAGTAGTTTTTAAGTTTATTCATTACAAACAAAAATAGAAATCTACTCTCTTTATAATATTACCAGCTGTTGCACGCGACTTCGCTCGCGTAACTTTATAAAGCCTGTGTTATTCGCTGATAACGTAGCTTTTTATAGGTGAAAAATTTTTTAAAATCGGTCCAGTAGTTTTTGAGTTAATTAATTATAAACAAAAATAGAAATCTACTCTTTATAATATTACCAGCTGTTGCACGCGACTTCGCTCGCGTAACTTTATAAAATATAGCCTATGTTATTCGCTAATAAAGTAGCTTTTTATAGGTGAAAGAATTTTTAAAATCGGTCTAGTAGTTTTTGAGTTAATTAATTACAAACAAAAATAGAAATCTACGCTCTTTATAATATTACCAGCTGTTGCACGCGACTTAGCTCGCGTAACTTTATAAAGCCTGTGTTATTCGCTGATAACGTAGCTTTTTATAGGTGAAAGAATTTTTAAAATCGGTCCAGTAGTTTTTGAGTTAATTAATTACAAACATACAAATCTCTCTTTCTTGCATCTAGAATCGGCCCTTGTGACGTCATCAACGTTCGCTAGTAGTATTAAAAAATTTGGGTGGCGCGCGTACTTTGAACGCTTATAACTCGGTCATTTTTTAAGATATCAAAAAAATAAAAACACTGCCGTATTTGTCTAGTGAGCTATATTTGGGGGATATCATTAACTAAAATCGATGGTCAGACTCATTGCGCGTGTACTCGCCGTTGATATAAAGAACACCGGTGGGACTGTCACTAATAAAACACGGTGCTTTTACATCTGGTGACTGATCTCGATTTATTTAATTAACTTCTATACATATTTGTTACATACATGACACATAATTATACCGCGCTCACACAATGCAAAGCGACCTCCAGGTGCGCTTTGAGTTCTAAGTGGTCGGAACAAGCCACTAGCGCCATCTAGTAATCTTTGACATCAATACTATAATGAAATTAATATGAATTTAAACAACATGAAATAGTATATACATATTTAGCCCTAATAACGTTCTACATTCCGCCCACCTAGAACTACGTTCAATAGTTCTAAATCATAATTTCTTTATAACATTTATTTAACTAAAAATGCCGCCCACCATAGCGCGACCCGATAAACAAAGTTCATAATCTACATAGTTACCACCACATAAACAAGCAAATAAAAACAAGAATATTAAAATACATGTTGCAGTGGCACTTCAAAACAAATATGTACACAATTATAAATCAACAAACTATTCCGAAGCTATAGGCAACACACAAATTTTACTTAAAGGTCACTTAATAACTAAATTCTTTGTTTGCAACGAGACAACACATGTAATTCTTGGGTTGTAATTTCGTCCGTCGACACTATCCTGCCATATAACAACAAAAACAAAAAGGAGGAATACCCGATTTCCACTTATTAGTTTTAAAGGAACGTCTTAAATACTCTCCAGACCACTTTCGCCGACCTTCTAACCATGCTATATTTTTTGACCGTTCTTGAGGACTTCTTGAGTACATTTCATTCTTCTTTAACGCGTCATTCTCACTTGTAGTCCTTGCTACTCCACCTGGAGTAGTTTTTAGCTTGTCCTTAATTCTATTAACCCCTGTAGCCATATCTTCTCTATTTTTGACCGAAATATTATGTGAATTATCTTTTAAGCTAGCTTCGTCTTGCAGTTCTATGCGAGCATGGCAAACAACCATGCCCGATGATGGTGTAATTGAAGTATTCAACGTACCCTTGCGTATACCACAATTCTCTTGATTACGTGGCATAGTGGTCGGAAGAGTACTAGACTCCTAATGCAACAACGTGTGGTGTCGTTTTTTACAACGGCGACACTTAACATTTCTCTTACAGAATCTCGCGATATGTGAACTTCCTAAACAATTAAAACACAGTTGTTGGTCACGGACGAAACTACGACGTGCTTCTACTGTTTCATTTGAAAACATTTTACACACATTTAATGCATGTACATCAGAGCAAAATGAACAATTATTTACATTAAATACATGAAAGACTTTAGGGTTTAATAAACCTTTTACATTAGACACCGTATTTCGATTAACTTCTAGTGCTTCTAAAGCTCGAGATCTATTAATTAAAAATTCTTTAAATTCCTTAAATGTTGACAATATCTCAGAACTATTATTATTTCTACTAAATTCCCACTGTCTTTTTGTTTCTGTGTCTAATTTCATTAGCAAAATATAAATAACAATAGTATCCCAATCAGAAACATTAACACCTAATTTTGACAATCCACTAAGACAATCACATGTAGTATCTACTAAGTCCTTTAAATGTTGTGCCGTCTCTTGTGTCGCAGACCTCTGACCAAACAAACGATGCAATATGTTATTCGTTAAATACTTTTTATTATTGTAACGATCTGTTAACAAAGTCCAGGCCCTTTCGTAGTTTTGGTCCGATATAGAAATCTGCCTGACCAACTGTTCCGCTTCTCCAGCCAAATATCCTTTTAAATAGTGCATCTTTTGCACGTTGTCTAAGTTCGTGGAGTTGTGCACCAATGACGTAAACAAATCTCTGAAAGTAATCCATTCGGTATAGCTTCCCGAGAAAATAGGTATAACTATCTTAGGTAACTTTAGTTGCGAACTAGAAGCTATACTTCGTTCAGGGTTACATGAATTGTCGCCACTCTTGAAAGCTTCAAGACTTGTTATTAATGAAAGCTTGTATTCCAAATAACATTCTTCACACTTGTCGAACACATTTGCGCTACCGTATGTACTAACCCTTAGTTCCTCTAACTCTGTTTCTAAAATTAAACTATCGTGGTTCTTTTCGAACTGTTGCCAAAGCTCCTCTAAACTTGACAACCTTATTTCTACATACGGCCGCGTAACTCTTTCTTTTGGCGATTTCTTAAAATTTGTTTTTGCCTTACATATTCTTTCATAAATATTTTCCTGCAACTTAATCAATCGTTCCATCTTGTTTGAGAGTATTACTTGTACTCAACTCGCTTAAGTGTTAAAATAAAATTTAGTTTGTCGAATTGCCGAAATTTTTCTAAGTCCACAAAACTTCTTGAAAATTTTACAAGTGTTTGAATTCAAAACCGATCTGAAATCCGGCATGGATTCCCCGTCTCAACCACTTATACACGAAAAATTTTACAAGTCCAAAATTTAATGACAAAGTTATAAGTTAAAGACACTACTCAAATTTTAAAGTTACTTTAGATTTAAATTTCAAAGTTATTTCTTCACTACATTTAAAGTTCAAAATTGCACGAAAAATATGGAACGAACTCACAATTTTTATTCTTTCTTCGCTTCGTCCCTCACTGATCTTGGTTCCTTGGTATCGCCGGTCTTGTGCACGTCGCTGTAGTTGCCGAAGCTGCTGACGTCACGTTGTCAGCCTTCAGCGCCGTGTAGACTCGTCCCGTACAGCGATCCACTGCCAAGGGTCCGAATGTAGCAGGTAGTCCCGTCCTGCTGTCTGCGTCGATCTGTCACCCTTTGCCGATAACTCAGTTATCCGGCTCCGAAGGACCAAATGTACAATTGCGCGTGTACTCGCCGTTTATATAAAGAACACCGGTGGGACTGTCACTAATAAAACACGGTGCTTTTACATCTGGTGACTGATCTCGATTTATTTAATTAACTTCTATACATATTTGTTACATACATGACACATAATTATACCGCGCTCACACAATGCAAAGCGACCTCCAGGTGCGCTTTGAGTTCTAAGTGGTCGGAACAAGCCACTAGCGCCATCTAGTAATCTTTGACATCAATACTATAATGAAATTAATATGAATTTAAACAACATGAAATAGTATATACATATTTAGCCCTAATAACGTTCTACACAAATAGTCAACCTTTTTATTCTACTATACATACATCATATTTGACGTCTAGTTTTTATGACATTAGTGTTATCGGTGTTCTTATAATTTAGGGTAAAATAGGCATAGTAGATAATTATGGTAATGGATAATTTTGGATCACTACAATACATCTACAATATGTCGTATGTGTATTTAGTAAACAATAAAAAAATCGTTTTTACACAGATTTTCAAATTAATAGTTAAAAGATTTATTTAGAATTTTTTTAATATTAAGGCGTGGTTTTTTTTTAGTTTGGGATTTTTTCTTCCGCACTACCGGCAACACTGTATGCTTGTCTGAACTGAAGTCTGTGCTGTTTAAAAATAACAAAATAATTTCAATTTGTTTGACTTTTGTATTTGATTTGATGTAGATCTGGAAGTGAAGTGGAATTAGTGGAAGGAAATACAAGTACGCACGCATATAAATCTTGTCATAGCTAATTAATATCTTGTCACCGTGGCCTTTTAAACTTTACCTAGCGAAATGAGTTTTGTAAGTGATCTATCGCAATCCAACGAATACATGAGTTTTAGAAGCAGCATTCCTTTAAGGAAAATTGTTGTTGACTCAGAAGGTTCTAAGGTAAACAAACATAACTTATTCCTGAGTATATTTCAATATCACTGTTATTAAAACTAAAATTAATTGTTTTAGTCATGGAGGATATTTGATTCGGGACCAAAATCAGTCAACTGCCCGTTGATTTGCCTTCCACCCGTCTCTGGAACTGCTGACGTATTTTTTAAGCAAGTAATGGGATTGGCTTCGAGAGGAGTTCGCGTTATAGCTGCAGAACCTCCGCCTTATTGGAACATGAAAGAGTGGTGTGACGGTTTCAAACGCCTAATTGATTATCTTGAACTCGACAGAGTACACTTATTTGGAGCTTCTTTAGGTAAATAATTAAGGCTTAATATTAAGCTTATCCATATAATATTATCAGGATTATCATGGACACTATCGTTAAGACAAATAAAACAGGATAGGACAATGTTCCTTTCAAAAGTTTCACATATTCTACTTACAGGAGGATTTATAGCTCAGAAATTTGCCGAGCTAACAGTAAATTGTCCACGTGTTGCGTCTCTAGTGCTCTGCAATGCATTCACAGACACAAATGTGTTTGAGTACAGCGACTCAGCCGCTCTCTTTTGGCTTCTTCCCTCTTTAGTACTGAAGAGAATGCTCATGGGCAATTTCACAACGGACAAACTGGACAGGAGGATTAATGAGTCCATAGATTTTATTGTTGAGAAGGTGAGTAATTGTTTATATTATTTCTATACTAATCTTATAAGGTAAAGACATGCTTACCTAATATTTGTTTGCTTTTTTTGTATGTGAAACTACTCATGCGATTTTAAAAATTATTTCACCAATAGTTACATTATAATTTCAGGAAGGAGCTAGGCTAAATATTCAAAGCTTAGCAAAAGTATAATATTTGTTATTTTTCAACGCGGACAAAGTCGCGGGCACCAGCTAGTGCATTAATAAACAGAATAAATCAGGAGTTAAACAGCTACTGTTAGAGATAAGAGTAATAATGACTATACTTTGTGATTGTAGGAAGCGAGTGCTAGATAATACTCGTAATGTAATCATAATGATAAAGTTGTTTTCATAACACAAGAATGTTTATTATTTATGCACTAACTAATGATCTGTCCTAGCTTTGTATATATAGAATTTACTAAAAAGATTTTTTTAAATGTTAAGATTGAAAGACAGGCTAACGGTCCACTTCATCAAGTGAAGGTAGCTGGCTGCCATCACCTATAAATGCTTGTGTGTTGCAAACCATAGAATTTTAAGGGATTAGGAAGATTTTTGTAAAAGGGTGGTTACTGCTACCAAAAGGGCTGCCCAAATGACTGTGAGACGCAGTGTGTCCTTTAACTACTATCCAGAACACAGCCAACTTTGAAAAGTTAATTTTAATGCGGAGAAATGAACTGGGATTTTTCCACAAGTGCAGAGTCTTACAACACACAAATTTTCATATCAGCAGTGGCAGGGCACACTGCGATTTGCAGTCATTTGGGCAGCCCTTTTGGTAGCAGTAACCACCCTTTTACAAAAGACTATCATGAAATAACAACATATGTGCTATTGTTTCGCTGAGTGAGTAAGCGATGCCAGAGCCCATTACCCTGTCCCTTCCTTATCCCTTCTACTTAATCCTTCTATAGTCGGTAGCGCACTTGTATTATAGGCGACAGTAGCCACCTACCATCGAGTGGACCGTCAACCTGTCTGTCGAATTTATTATAAAAGAAAATACCATTAATTGTTTTCTAAAGCCTGAAGAATCATTAGAAGCTGCACACAAAATTCTCTTAAAAAAATATTGTGTGCCTTTTTACAGTTAGAATCCCTAACGCAATCTGAAATAGCATCAAGGCTGACTCTCAACTGTATTCCGTGCTATGTACAACCGCAGAAACTGAGCGACATTCCCACTACTATTGTAGACGTTTGGGACGAAAGCGCTCTGAGCTCTAACGTACGCGAGGACATGTACAAATCGTATCCTCACGCGAAATTAGCACATCTAAAGAACGGTGGAAACTTCCCCTACTTGAGTAGAAGTGATGAAGTCAATCTGCACTTGTTGGTGAGTTTTTGTCGGATGTTAAAATTATTTTAAGATTTATTTCTTATTTTTTACAGAAATTGGGCATTTGGGCAGTTGTAAACTGTACAGCCTTTTTGTAAAACTGTCTATAAAGAATTTCAGTCTGAGCATTTTATAACAGGAATTTAGTAAGTTTGTAAGCTACTGGTCATGGGTAAACTCAAGTTTTGAGAGCTATGAGAATATGTACTACTTTTTTTTTTAATGCCAAGATCGACAGACAGGCTGTCATTCCACTTGATGATAGGTGGCTACCATCGCCTATACACAAGCACAGGTGCTGCAAGTGCGCCGCCGACTATATTGGGATAAAGAATAAGGAATAGAAAATGATACATAAGGGACTGGCATACACAACAGCACATTTCACGGTGGTCTTCTGTAACCGGGCTGCCCAAATGACTACAAAACGCAGTTTGCTCTGCCACTACTTTCAGCTCCAGACCAGATACAACTTTAACACATTCATTCCCAAAGTTTATCCTGCCGGTAATCGATCCTGGAAACTATAACATTTAATATTTTGTCTAGATCCACTTAAGACAGTTCGACGGTACGGAACTGTCTGCGTCATACCTCAGCCTCCTCAAGATGCCAACACCATCTAACTCGCAAATAGACGAAGGTACAGTCAGCTATTTTAACCAAAGAGAGAAATTTGTTAAGATATCTTGAGTCTATGCTCTCATTTTAATATAATTATTACTGTGAAATATTGTGTTAAAACAAAATGCAATGAAATGCAATGCATAGACAATAAATTATGGCTATCTTCATTTTCATATATCGTTAAAAAATATTTTTGCACTTGTTATACTCATCACAATTACAGTCTCATTTATATTTTATGGCTGTGTTTTGATATAAAGAGGTCATTCGCATCAAATATGTATATATATTTCTAGTAGTTTTTTTTATATTATTATTGGAGAATAAAATCTCAGTCCCCATTTAACTTAATATGACTCAAATGATGTTATCTGTGGATTTACAGCAAATAATCAACTGGTATCACTAATAAATAGTTTTGTATGACCACTAAGTTTAACAATATTAACCACTTAAAGAATTAATAGCACCCTAAGTTATCAGCACTTGCGCTATTGCGTTTCGGTGCGTGATTAAGATAATTACCAGCCCTAAGTTATCAGCACTTGCGCTATTGCGTTTCGGTGCGTGATTAAGATAATTAATGGCACCCTCGGAATGTCAGCACTTGTGCTATTGTGTTTTGGTGTGTGATTAAGATAATTACCAGCCCCTAAGTTATCAGCACTTGTGCTGTTGTGTTTCGGTGCGTGATTAAATAATGCGAGAGTAATAAGATATTACTCTTATAGTAATATTACTCTTAGCGCCTATTTCTCATACGTCAATTAGGCCAAACTGTCATTTAAAGTCACCGGTAACCGGAAATAATTTAGCGGATATACCTTTGTTTGTACGGTAAACGTTACAAAAATTAAATAGAAAATAATAAAAAAAAAATCGCCTATCGAAGGATGCAGTAAACCGAGTGCATAATTCAATATAACAGAAAATGATTTCTAAAAGTAACTAATCAACACTTTACATGTAGTTTGTGAAAGAGGCCCTTATAGTAATAAGATAGGCTGGGAAATATACCAGCTTGTTATTTCTTGTGATAGGGTTAAAACTTTAAATATGTCTAAAATATATTATATTCAGAATTGTTTTCGGAATATAATTTTTATTTTGCGTTATTTTCGCTATATTTTTCAGTCAAAATTAAATTAGTTGTTAAGGCGTCTAATCTTATTAAACACGCATCCACAGTATATACTCGTACATATAATTATGCAAGTACTTGGGCTAGGGTTGGGAAAAGACGTCAGAGTTAGAACAACTAAAAATCAATATATCAAAACATATGGTTTGATGAGTTTTTTTTAAAGTGTTGAAATTAATTTAAAATGTTATATGTAGAATAAAAATTTGTTTGAAACACATTTTATTTTTATTTACACTAAGATAAAGAGTGTGACTAATAATTTAGCTTACCGATTCTACATAATTTTGATTTTGCATTTTTTTGTAATTAATTGTAAACTAGCGACCCGCTCCCGGCTGTGCACGGGTGCAATTATAAATAAAACTTTCCTCGTTTATGAAAACCGCATTAAAATCCATTGTGTAGTTTAAGATCTAAGAACAGACAGTGGGAAGTTATGTAAAAATTATTAAATGAAAATTAGTCATTTTTGGCCAAATCAAAATACTATTAATTAAGCATAAGTTAACTAATATATTAAATAATTATTATTTTTCACTATTTTTTAAGAAAATTTTATACATTATTGTCACTAAAAAAAACTATGTATATTATATATGAATATAATATAAAGATCGTTATTATTCCAAAAAAGTATACAAATGGATAATTTAAAAATTAAGTTTGAAATTTATATTTTCATTGTGTACATAAGTGTAATTTTAATCAAAAAATGCATTCCGTTTTTTTATTTTTTATTTATTATAAATAAACGCATTTGATTTTTAACCATTGTATTTATTTTTCCTCTAACCCCCGAAGACCTAAACGCTTCAAACGTTCTGATATAATTTTTTTCAAAATCTACGATGCAGTGGAAGAGCTGACTTTAAGTCATTAAAAAGAGTATGAATTTCTCCATTAACTAGTCGAATCTCGTGTTTTCTTTTATAGTACCAGGCTATTAAAACCTTTTTTTTTTTTCACACTAATTATGAAAAAAAAGGTGTTAATTCATACATTTTGCAACACAACCGTTCTGTATCAAATGCGTCACAACACTAACACCGCTGGCAGCTATTTTTAGGTCGAGCTTCACGCATTATTATCATTTTAATTTAAGAGCGGGTATAAAGAGAAATAGCCAATCCTAGATTTGAATTTTATCTAAGTAAACAAAGTCTAATTTAATTTTTTTTTTTTAAATAGATAAATACATTATAAATGAAAGTGACGACTGTAACAGAAAACATAATATCATGAAATTTTCTCGATAGAAAAAAATCACCAAGTGAGCTCTCATTTCCATCGATTTTAGTTTTATTTTCAAAATGACACACATTACAAAGCTAAAAGTGTATCAGTAATCTCACTTCACAGATTATCTAATTCTTCATGTATCAATTTTTCATTTGACATTGTAGTTTACGAATAATTAATATTTAGTACTCTTGGCACTTATAACATTTTTATTGAGCGAGATGCGCTATCTTCCGTCGCATGTTGTGCGTAGTTCTACGTATTTTGTGTCACTGTCATGTCCAAGGGGCCACGCGAGTGAAATTACTAATTTTGTTTGCTTTATACCCACTCTTAACTATTTCTCGCTTCAAAAAACTTGCTCAGCTCATCTCTGTCCGTTCATTTCGCGGTCGAGCCTCGGATTAAGACACAGAAACATTACCACTCTATGTGGCAAGCAGGGATTGTTAATGTTTAATTATAATTTATATTATTTAACAGCTTCGGTAAGAGGGATTTAAGTAGGCAACCCATTTGCAATGTATCATAATAATATATCACATATGTACTTAGAACAGAAAGATGAAGTTATTTATATATATATATCTCTTATGCCGTACACTATATAACACCCTATTTTTGCGTCGGTGGTTAGTAAAAAAAAAAAAAAACACAAAAACCTTTCAACAATATCATTCTATTTTTCGCTCTTTGATCTGATTGTTTGCATCTTTTTGGGCTTGCAACGCTTTCACTCTCTCCTCATCATCCGAATAATATTCTGCGAGATTATCCTCTTCTATGGGCACTGCGCCTGCTGCCAGGGTGCCCCCCGGTTCCCTCAACGCAGTGAAACTGCCCAACGGATCTGACATTTGCCCACCGGACATGTCCGACTCATTAATCGGTGGGGGATTGTTGTGGGACGACACTGTCGAGTATATTGACATGGCCTGTCAAAAAAAAAAACATTTAAAGTACGGCCAATAGGTAATATGCGCGTATTTGATACCTTTTTCTTTGGAAATGGACAACCATCAATCCACTACAACTATGGATTTTGCGTCACAAATGCCAAAGCGGCACATAAAAAGTACGCCTAAAAGAGAATCATGGCGGAATCTTGCTTTGGCGCGTCAATGGTAAAAGACAGTAACGACCAAGTTCTACTATTCATTTTGAACTCCAATGTCACATTTTCTTTAAATGACAGATGACAAGTTCATGATGGACAGGGCTGTCCAAACAGGACACGACCCCGGGCCAATTCGAAGTAGTAAATGGATTGGAGGGCCGCAGTTACTACTTAAAAACTACTTTAAATTTATTTAAAAAAAAAAAAATAATACACGAATACCATTGTTACATATAATGTAATTATTTCTTCAATAATTTATTTTGTACTAGCTGCTGCCCGCGACTTCGCCCGCGTAACTTTGTAAATTATATACTAAAACCTTCCTCGAGAACCACTGAGTTTATAGCGAACAGACAGACAGACGCGGCGGAGGACTTTGTAGTGATAACTCTATCTATATCAACATTATAATTATATATTAATATTAGTTATTATATGTACTAGACGCAGTGCATGTGTCAGTGACTTATGTGTCAATGAAGACCTATACCTTTTTTTTAGATTTTATAAAATTCATAATAGAAAACACATTTTAATTTATTTGGGATACCACAAAAGCGAAATAATTTACCACATTTTTTTTTTTATATTTTAGTATTTGTGAGAGGTAGATAAAAACACGTCGCGGGCCGCACAAACACAAACCGCGGGCCGTCCTTTGGACAGCCTTGATCTATGCATATTTCATTTTTAAATGTTCCATAAAGTTCGTAGTGTTTTGTATGGCATGCGAAATCGATTAGTTGTAGTTGATTGATGTGGACAACCATGCGTTGTTAAAAAAATGACAGGCACGTTCTATTTCAAAAGCCTAGAATCAAATACGGAAATAATTATTATTTGATTTTCCCAATATATTGAAAAAAAAAAAAAAAAAAAACACCAGTCTTATCGACAAAGCGTGGCTCGAGCCTGAGGCACCCCGAGGCACGTCCACACACTTACTCGAGCATTTATTTGGCTCGCGAGGCAATACCTGTGAGGAGTTTAATTGTAACTTTGTAACTAACTCAATACCTGCGCCACTAAGTTGGAGACGTCGCCAACGTTCGCCGGAAGTATGAGCGTGTTGTTGGTTCGCGCCAACTTGTTGAATGCGGCCACGTATTGTTCGGCGAGCGTCAACGATGCGGCATACTTGCTTTCCTGAAAATTTTCACTCCATCATAGTTCCAAAATCCCTCGGGGGAACCTGACTTTTTTCCAGGATAGGAAGGTATCCTTTATGTTGATTTATTATAATAAGACAAATTCACAGAGCTAGCTCCCGAAACAAATGTTTTGAGTCTTGCATCAAAGGAAATCACCACACAAATTAAAGGCCGAGGAAAAATAAGAATCTCTGTAAATAATTAATTGTAGTTTTAATGTAAATAGCCCATCATATTATGTTAATCCAGTTCACAGTATTACAATAATGTTTAGTGGCCATAAAGAAATCGTAAAAATCGAATAAGTCGTATAAACGGTGAGTGACAGAAAAAAAATTATTAAACAAAAAGGATAGGAAATTTATTTATCTACAATAAATGTTAATACCATTATGGGGCTCAAGTGCACGGTTATGGAGATATAGGCCAAAACGGTTTTTATCAAAATGGCGGGCGGCACTTGCGCCCGCTTAATTTGTAAGGATTTTGTGCATTTAGGTTCAGTACGTGATACTGTACCTTTTTTTAAAAAAGAAAGAAAAAGATTAGTAATTTAGTGCATTTAATGGATAAGAGTAACCGGCTCCTCTATTGCCTGTAGTACTATGCAAGCAAATTTAAAGAAATTATATAGTTATTCACTTCAAAAATGAATGAAAGTGCTGTGAATACATTAGAGATAATAATGAAGTTGGGTCACCTGTGCACTGAGAGCGTTGGCGACCAACTTAAGTCCTGCGGCCCTCGCCTCTGCCACTGCGAGCATAGCTTGTGCCTCTCCGGCGGCTTTGTTTATTTGCTCCTGCTTCTCCGCCTCTGAAACAACACATTTGGTTAGGGCTGCACTGCAAAGTGAGGAACCTCCTGACAATTCGTGCTGTGTCAAAAAGTACCGCCTTCTTCTATTTTTTTTATTGAAACACAGTCACACAGCACTCGTACGACAATAATATAAGAATAAATACATATGTATACTTAAAACCTACTACTAATAACGGACTTCATTATTTTTACCATAAGAAAACTATGAACACAATAAGATATAAAATTAAAAAAGAAACCAATCAAGTAAACAATAAACACAATTTCAAAGGAAGAGACGCCTGTGCAGTGGTGTGTGTGTTTGTGTGTGTGTGTGTGTGTGTGTGTGTGCGTGCGTGCGTGCGTGCGTGCGTGCGTGCGTGCGTGCGTGCGTGCGTGCGTGCGTGCGTGCGTGCGTGCGTGCGTCGCACGCACCCTTGACCTAGCCATCTAGTGAGAGCCTCTTGAGGTGTTGGTTATTATTATTATTATTACTAATGTGTTTCCATACACTTTTCCCACCTCATTCATTCATTCTTCAGCTTTTGAAAAGCAAAAAATTGATGAAATTTTTAGTAAACCGAAAAAACTGTCCCATACAAGCCAATACAAGCCTGTATCGTGTGCTTCATAAATTGAATTATATTTTCTTAATATTCACTGTAAGAATGCAAATAATAGTATATATAACAGACTAAATGACTAAATATCCCTGTTAAATCGTTATAAGGAATTAATATTGCTTACTAGCTGGTGTGTCTTTTGTGGTCACTTAAGGTACTGACTGAATAACTAAAATGAATCCATTTCAACCAAAATTACCTGATCCAAGTATTCGTGCTTGTCTCTTGCCTTCGGCTACATTAATATCGGCAGCTCTGACACCCTCAGATTCCAAAATGGCCGCTCGCTTTCTTCGTTCCGCTTCCACTTGCATTTGCATCGCTTCGTGTATACGAGACGGTAACTTTATGTCACCTAAGAAACGAGGCAAAAATATAACACAAATACTTAATAAAAAAGCTATAATTAAAAATATAAACCCTGACTAAATCTGCTGTAAATTGGTGAGGAGTTCGGTATCCTGCAGACTAGGAACTTGACGCTGCAGCATCAGGTCAAGGTTACCATGTCATAGAAATACCATCAAAGTATCAGGAAAATATCAAATTTAACATCAATCAATGTGAAATCCCTTCGTTAACTGGGAAATGGGCCGATGGTATTCCAATGCCTGAACAGATCAGAAATCTTCATATATTATAGCTAAGAACCATTCCGATCAAGTCAACTTTCAAACAAACGGATTAAAATTGGTCCAAACAGATTACAGAGACAAACATTATAACACTCCGTTTTTGCGCTGGGCGTCAGGGGTTAAAAAAAAAAATTGCAGGATAAAACTTACGTATCTCATATCTTAAACAAGTAATCCCCCACGCTTCGCTTGCTTTATTGATTGCTTGGACAATAGATACGTTGAGTGATTCCCTTTCTCTAAATACTTTATCTAGTGATATTTGTCCTATTTCTGATCTCATTGTAGTCTGAGCCAGCTGAGTGATAGCAAATTCGGGGTCTTCCACTCCATAGGAAGCTGAAATTACACAGTTGCTATGCTATTCAAATAAGTTGAGACAGATTTTAAAAAAAATAAAACCAATTTTTTACATGACAATAGAGTACACGCTCAGATTAAATAACAACTAAAGATAGAACCCTTGGGTGGCAGAGTAAAGCCGGTAAAACTACGGTTACACGCACACAAATGCAAACAAACTACGCCTCGCCTTGTTAAAATATTTACTGGTTAAAATGCAGAATTGCGTGTAAAAACTTTCTTCAAAAAGTAACTTGGAAACCAAATATTTTCAATTAAAATGAACAAAAATTGAGTTTATAGCTTGGAACACAAAATATCAATACAGTAAACAGCCTACACACACATGTTTATAAAACTGGTTTCACTATATTGTCTGCAAAATTATGTCTAGTTCTTATTTAGTCTGAGGAACACAGTAACAATATTTATAATGTTAACATGTTAACGAATAATATTTGTTTAAATATTAAAAAAAATATTGTACCTAATATATTTTATTGAGGCATAGGTACTTTATTTCAAATGTGCTTTCACTTTATGCAAAAATAAATAAATATCACAACTATATTTAAATATTAATATTATAACAAATAAGATGATTTTTTAAATGTCTCAAAAAGTATAACAAGATATACTTTGTAACTTAATTCAACACTCACCTAAATAGGGATCAACAATGCGAAGATACAAGACACCATCAATACTCAAAGAGACATTATCCGAAGTTATTGCACTCTGTTTGGGAACGTCTATAGCTATTTCTTTTAAACTCTGCACATATTTTATCTTATCAACTATTGGCCACAGCATATTCAAACCTGGATCTAATATTCTATGAAATTTACCCATACGCTCTACTATCCATGCCTGGAAAATATTACAAAGTATAATAAAAATTCTCAGAATATGAAACAAATTGAAACCTTATTAACTCAGAAGGCCGCTATTTATTTATTTATATAAAGAAAGAAAGAATTTTATTCACTGTATGCAACACAAAGACACAAACATAATACAAAAACAGGTAAACGCTGATTATCACTTGCTTACAAGTATTAAGTTTCTCATGTAAGTGAATTTTTAATTCTTTGTGAGAATAAATATATTCCTAAACCTAACTAATCTATATGAATATAATGTAATATATATTCATATTTTTATTTTATTTAAGGCTTATTAAATATTGGGGGTATGGCCAAACCAATCTTTTGTACCAAAACAATAACCCCACAGTCTGCGGCAGAACCACAGATGAGTTTGGTGCCTTATATAAGCAATGAAAACTTAGAAGTGGATAGTTTCGAAAAAATACTATTAAGATTTCGTATTGGGTATTCCGTACAAAAACCTTTGAAGGTTAATTTAAGCCACCCTGGCAGTGAACAATTATTTCTCTCTAGAATACATATATATTTCTATCGAATTATAAAAGGTAGGTATCTTACCTCTTGCTGCGGAACAAACATAATTATTGTATTAAGCGGCGTAGTAGAACGACTTCTAGTCGGTGTAATTCTGTACAACACACGAGCTTCATTTTGATATTCAAATGTAAATGCATTCTAGAATAAAAAAAGGTTATCTTTTAGAAGGTAGGTGCTGCTTAAAAATATCAAAACAATAAATAAGAAAAAACACTAACTCTTAACGGTAAAGCTCTAGAAAATATAAATCGAGAACGCGTAAACATTTTTAAATATAAATTAAATGTGTGAGAAAAAAAACTATCTTATATAGATTTAAATTTAGTTATTTTTCCCTTTTTTGTACTCTTTTTCTTTCAAGTCTCATTGCAATTTTTGACAGTACTACTATATTTGACATGACAAATTTTGACATAACATATTGGGACATATACAAAAATAATACCGGCAAATTTGAACACAGAACAAATAGAATATAGACAGAGTACAAAAAACTTTCGTAGACATAAATCATCTTCTGTGTCTGACCCTAACTTAATATGTAGATCATGGAGAAGTTATAAATAAATTGTTAGTAGTATGTAGTAGTAAGTCGTAATAGTAGTAAATGACTACTTTTTATTTTATTTTATGTTCAATATCAATTTTCATTTGCCATTTTACTTCAATTTCCTATAGATTCCATAGACAAATATTGCTAGTGGTGTCAGACGTTTTCTATTTTATAAGGTTCTGTGCAAAGCGGCATTTTTGAAATTGTTTAATCGATAAAATAAATGTTAGTACAAATAAGTAATAGATGGTAATAGTAATAAGGTCAAATTGATTTTGTAAGAATTTAAAACAATTAAAACATGGAATCAAGTGGTTGTATGACTTTACAAGACAAAAATTCGAGCCTTAATGCCGATATTTTAGGTAAACTGAGGCGACTAAAAATAAGTGAAAGTTATTTAATAAAAAAAGCTTACCAATATGCGCTTAATGATTACAAAGACAGTGATTTGAATATCCCGTCTGATAAAAGTGTTTTGGGATTCAAAGAGTTTGTTAAAAAAACGAGGAATTCTCAAATGGAAATAAAAAAATTGTTTGAAGATATTAAAATAAACACAAACTCACAAGATAACTTAAGAGACTTGGGTAAGGACATATTTTATTTATTATTTACGATAGGTCTTATAGGCTAAAGACATTTGGCCACAGGTTGGCCAAATTCTGGCTAGTAGCCAAGACTTTGGTAAAACTAATTATGTATTTTTTAAATGAAATATAAAATATTTGGCCAACACTTTGGCCAACACATTAATTTTTCAAACAAAATATTTTCTCTTGATGTGGCAGATGTGAAATAAAATCACATCTGCCAAGCGGGCGACCCGCGCGATTCAATTTTTTTTGTTCACATTTCTTTACTAAGCGGCTACTGTATACTCGACATTTTTTTACAGATATTGAAGAAGTGAAAAGGGACGTACTTGAACTTGAAAATAAAATTAAATCTTATAAATCATACATCCAATCAGAATTGCAATCGCTGAAATGCCAGGAAAAAGATATCACAAGAAGAGTACGCTTACAAAAAAAATATGTTTTATGGCCAAAAATATTGAAATTTGCTTACTACAAATTCTAATAAAACTTTGTTTTTTTGCTTTTAGTTGCAGTGCGATACGAGTACTATCCAAAATAAAGGAAGATTAAAAATTAACGTAAAATCATATAAAGATATTGTGCCAAGTCCAGTAAAAAATATTATATATTCGCCATTCAAACATGCAGTATGTATTCCACTATATCCTTCCTCACATAGTATAATTTGAAGTCGTTTTCCGCGTTTGTCTGTCTGTATAATCGCAAGTCGCCGAAACTGCCCACGTATGTCTGTCTTCGTACACCCATCGTATCGGATTTTGATAGGGTTTTCACTATTGAAAAGAGGGATAAACGAGGAAGGATTGTATATATAAAAAAACTTGCTGGCGCCCGCGACTTCGTCCGCCTTGAAAAAGAAAAAAGTAGCCTATCCTGTGTCCTATACCTACACTTACAGATTTATTATTAGTATTGATGCATCCCGGGTGAACCCGAGAGCGGGTCGGGAGTTTATCATAATTTCATTTTTAAATTGTCACTTTAATATGAATATTTTTCTACATATTTAAATATTGCAGGAAGTTCAACAATACCAAGAGTTTATTAAAAATAGCGGCAACTCTTATGGAGGCTGGAATGAATATAGCCATCTTTTGTTCGTTCAATATTGGACAAAATATATTTACGGCAAAATTAACTTTGAATTGGATTTAAACGAAGAAGAGACAATGGATTTTGTGAACGCTGATTTTTTTCAAGCATTTCTGCATAAAATAATACAATCTTTACCAGGTTTTAAGAGATATAAAATACATATTACTTATATTATCCTCCTTACATATTATAAAACAAAGTTAACAAAGTCCTCCGCCGCGTCTGTGTCTGTCTGTCTGTTCGCGATAAACTCAAAAACTAGTTCACCGATTTTCATGCTGTTTTCACCAATGGATAGAGTGGTTCTCGTGGAAGGTTTTAGTATAAAATTTACAAAGTTACGCAGGCGAAGTCGCGGGCAACAGCTAGTTGTAATATATTGGACAGTCCATTTGTTGATGGGTGGCTACCGTCGCCTAAAACACAAGCATAATATATCAAATCTACGGTCTGTGAGAGGGTGAAAAATTCCCAAAAGTAAAAAGAAGTCCCTGTCAGGAATCGAACCCGCGACCTCTGATCTGAGACAGTGTTAACAAAAAAACCTTTAACCATTCGCGTCAAAATTGCTATTGATTATTTCTTGTCATTTATTGCTTATTCCCCTACTGCTTGTTACTTATTGTTAAAGAATTTTATCGAATTAATTAGATTTTTTTTTTCAGGAATGAAAAGTAGTGACGTCATAACACATACTAAATGGTATTTGAAGTATATGTGTTTAAAAAGACGACAAGACATAGCGTTAGAAAAATGGAAGGAAAATAAAGTGAAAAAGAATTCTAAAAGCAAGGTTGGTATAATATTCGCTTCGCTCGGCTTCGCACGAGTCGTAATTTTCAAAAATTATTTCTTAGCGATTATCAGTTTCATAGACTTACCTAGTAGCTTTCAATGTATTTCAAAATTCAATATAATTTCAAAGAAGGTACGTTCAAATTTATTAATAATCATAAATTTATTACTCTTCATTTTAAATATTCTTTCCCTGTAAATTTTAAAAATTATCAAGAAGTAATATATTTTATAAAGTTACGCGAACAACGGCTTTATAAGATTACGTTTCAGGCTAGAAAAGTCGCTATTAAAAACTATTCACCCACATTATTAACACCTGAAAAAAATTGTCAGTTAGAAAGAAAAAGCAATACGACAGACTTAACTAACAGGTAAGTTGCTTTTAATATTTATCGATGCACATTTATTCTCTCCACTACATTTTATGCATGGTTCACTTTGGTCTCAGCAAGTATGTAATACTGCTGCATTTAGGATTTTGAAGCGAAAAATTCTATAGCCGCGTTCATTGATCTGAACTATAGATGCGGCGTAGCAAGCAGAAAGCCCCGAAATCTTTGGTAGTATTAAAATCATACTCGCACTAGCGAGCGACAGTGCGAATTCGTCCACTTCTCTCTCTTTCTCTCTCGTGTGGACAATCTCGAGTGGACGAATTGTACTACTACCATTATTTACGGGCTACGCCGTGTCTATACTCCCAAATATACTTATAAAGTCTTTGGCCGCGTTATACAACTTTAGGTGGGGAAAAAATGTATGTAGTCGCTACACACGCTCGGACCGGACCTGACCGGACTCAAAGTTATGGTGGTAGGGATAACACAACCTATATTTGCCCAAGCCTGTTTTTTTTATTTGTCGTGATATAATAGCCTATCAACAAAATAAACTGCCATCTCATCTCAATCGCAGGACAACAAGTGGCAACAACAACATTTAACATAAATGTCAATTATGTTTAAATGTCAAAAATGAAACAAATGAAACAAGCGAGTGAATGTCAAAAATGCGCAAGGCTGAAACTTTACATATTGTTTATTGGCAGTCCATTATGGAAAAAAAACACTTCCTGCCACCTCTATTGTCGAACAACAAACTCCTGCTAACAAAAAATAGTGTCGCTGGCTCCCGGACTAAGTAGATCCGCCGGACAAGCCTACACACGTTCGGATTTGGTACGGAGCGAACAAAATCCTATGTGCAAACAAGCGGACCGCGGCGGACTCGATTAATAATAATTATGTCCGCCGGTTCGGTCGAACCAAATCCGAACGTGTGTTGCCTAAAGTCTGTTTTTAATCTCAGACAAAAATGACACATTCAAATGTCAAGTTTTCATATAATGATACCATGTAATGTATGTAATGCATGTCACATGTAATGTCATTTTTGTCTGAGATTAAAAAAACAAACTTTACGTACGCGATCACGCCAACACATTTCATATACCCGATTATATGTGTGTGCGTTGGACGTTCAGTTTTAAGTTTTCACTTCTGTCAGCAGTCCGATTTTTTTTTTCTTTTTCTGTTTTTACATGTTAAGGGGACGTTCAAGTACGTTACGATGCTTTATCTACAGGGATGGGAGATGAATTCCTCGAGTGTATTGTACCTACGTCATTTTTATTTTGTTCTCCCAAGTTGGCAACCTTTTGTTGGTAAAAATGGTCACTTAGTAAACTTGGTCCTAAATGTAACGTTTAGGCCTCCCTAAACGTTACGGAGGATACAGAAAAATGTTCGGCGCGTTACATGGTTGTGTCAAAAATCTACAAAAATTGCGTTACGTAATACTTGTGAACGCCCCCTAAGTTCGACAGCTAGCTTTTTTTAGCTAGCTACAGTGTTATGTTAAGTACTACATACTAGATGGAACACTCAAGACGCGATGAGTGTTCCAAGTGATTGGAGTTCCGACGTCCTACCCGTTCACGGTCTGTCATACGCACTCGTAGAGATTAGGCGCGTTATTATTTTCAAAACCAATAAAAATGCCGTCTTGTGTGATGAGATATTGCAAAAATACAACAAAAAATATTGGTAAAACTTCTGGTGTGATGTTCCATAGGTAAGTTTTATTAATATTGAAACGTTTAATAGGTTAATATTTAATTTGTTAAAACCGACGTGCTTATCGGGTCGGCCATATTGATATTCAGTTGTCTACGACTTGACGTATTGACCTTGACACTACTGCCGCGCCGTCCCCCGCGCACCTTCCGCGTTGGAACATGAATTTAGCAAGAAATCGTAGGGAGTGCTCAATCTTGTACTTACTTAGCATATCACTGGCTAGCTACCGTCGCCTATACGACAAGCAACGTCACCGGTGCTGCAAGTTAAGGGATTAGGAAGGGAATGAGAAATAGACTCTGGCATACCTTACTCACTCTACGAAACAACAACAGCACACTGCTGTTATTTCCCTTTCACGGAGATCTGCTATAAGAAGTAGTCAGGGTAGTCATGTCTGTACTCTGTAAGAGGGTAATGTCGCCTGAAAATGTCTGAAACGCAGTGTGCCAGAAATAAGTTTTGTTTCAGGTTGGACTTTAATGAGCTCCCTGAATCCGTTCAAACATCGAACTTGGAAGGAACTGGGAATATATTCAATACAGCTACAACTAAAAAAACTGATTTGTTGTCAAGAATCAGATTGCCCACCGAACAATGGAACAATAAAATCAAGAGTGAAAAAGTGTTTTTGGAATTAGCGAATATCGATAATATAAGTAAACGGTAAGCCAAAATATACGTATATCTGTCCGCTCCACCTATCCCTACTAATGTCTATATTATCTATAATTTATTCATAAATCGTTTGTACATAATTGTAAATACTTATTTTTCGTTTGTTTCAGTCGTATACCCGAATGGAGGCGTAGTCTAATTGAAGAGCAATAATAAAGTTTTATTTAACTATGTTCACTTTTATTTAATTGGTAGTAAATACATAGGTGTGCAATGCTATCTAATCTTTCTTAAATAAAATGCGATGTGTATATAGTATAAGATATGTATGTCTCCTATGACTCCAAAACCGCTGAACCGATTTTGATGAAACTTTCAGACAATCTTCAGATTAGTCCAGCGGGTGTTCCTGTGAAGTTTGGTAGCGATCGGATACCGACGAAGTCGCGGGCAAATACTAGTACCTAAGTAATAACAGACATTGAAAGTGAGCAAGATAAGACATCTGTAAGGGTGCCGCCTAAGGCGCGAAGCCCACACAAGAGTCGCGTCGCGTCGCGTCGAAACGGGCGCATAAGCGGCGCGCCGCCTCTAGCTTTCCTATGGAAATCAATGGTTGTGCGCCCACATACTGGAGAGGCGGCGGCGAGGCGCGAAGAGTCGCGGCGCGGGCGCGAAGCGTCGCCAAGAGTCGCCAAAGGGGCGCGAAGCGTCGCCGAATGGGCGCGGCATTTTGTTTGCGGCCGTGTTTAGACGTGGTCGTGTATTTATTAAATAAAAGTAAAATGTCAGACGATCTAGATCTAAATATAAAAATCATCGAACTTGTTTGATGTAACCCGTGCCATTATGACCAGACACGTTCCGACTATAGCAATAGAAACAAACAGGACCAAAAATGGGGTGAAATAGCGCAACAATTAAACGAAACTGGTAAGTGATTTCTTGGTGAGTGAAGTTTGTGTAAAGAAAGCATAGCCGCCTCCGCCGCAACTCTTCACGCCTCGTCTACGCCTCGACGCGCCTCGACTTTTTATGTGGGCGTAGCGCCTAACATCTCAGGGGCCCCCGAATTCGATTCCCGGCCGGGTCAACTACTACCCGAACTTTGGGAATGAACTTTTCAAAGTTGACTGGGCTGGATTTGAAAGGTAGTGGCAGGGCATACTGCAATTCGCAGTCATTTGGGCAGCCCGCCTAGTGGCCGTAACCTAACCACCCACTCACACAACACACAAACGCTCCGTATTTCGGAGTGAGCGGATGCCAGGGCCCATTACCTCATCCCGTCCTTATCCCTAATCCTTCAATGGTCGGCAGCGCAATTGCAGCACCTGTGGCGTCGCTTGTATTATTGGCGACGGTATCCACCTACCATCAAGCGGACCGTTAACTGTCTGTCGACCTTAACATAAAAAAAATTCAAAAGTGGCTGTGACAAACCATAAAGTGTAGGCCATACTTAACCTTACTTTATTTGGGTATTGCCCTTGGTCCACCTACTTTGTCCACGTATTAGTAAAAGCCAATTATTTATGGCGTCAATTTGAAACATAAGCCAGTTGGTCCTCTTTTTACCTCTATTTTCTATGGTATAGTAATCGAGTAATCTATAGAATTTGATACTAATGTAAAGCATAGACACTATTATACTAATGGTATAAAACGTCAAACGTCAAATTGACAATTACATAATTGTTGGTGACTGGGTGTTTATATAAAATTTAATAAGAAAACTAAAATCAATTCCTTTAAAGAGAGTAAAACTCAGAAAGAATTCAACTACGTACAATTTATTTCGATACCAGTATCACCTTAGTAAATTATGTTCACTTCAATTTATAGGTTATGTAATGTACATGGATTTATTCCTATATTTTCAAGATTCAGGATAAATTATACGAGCAGATTGTCTCTAACGAGAATTAAGCGACATTACAAGTGTTTACCAAACATTGTTTTACATTGGGACACTAAAAAAATTGGTGCTGTGCCAATATTGGGACTTTCTTTATTTACATGGCTCGGATTTGACGAAAAAAAACTGAACGCTGAAGACGAACTCATTCTTTCTATAAAACATTGCATCCTTTTCATTCAACGCGGAGAATTTGACAAAGCCGAACGGCTTCTTCATGTGAGTTTAAGGCAAGCGCAGCAACTACACCATGAACTTGGCATTACCTACATCTACGATATTATGGCTAATCTTGCTCTCGAGAGAGAACAGCTAGACAAGGCCAAGAATTTATTTGTGGCTGTGGCACAAAGGGTTATTGCTAACGGCGCTAAACAAGACGATATACGTGTGGTTCATGTAAGTGCAAAACTTGCTAGAATCAGTCATCTGAAGAAAGAATACGAGACGGCACAGATTGGTTTTGATTGGTGTTTGGAGCACTTACAAAAGGCAATACAAACTGAACCCACGGAGGACAATTTCAAGCTTCTCGCTATAACCGAAGACTGGTATGGTCGATTATTTATCGAGTGTAAGAAATTTGAACAAGGTGTGAAATTATTGATAAATTCGTTAAATCACATGAAAGAAGTGCCGTCGGATGAAAACAATAAGCATATAGCTGTGCAACTTAATGATATAGGCACAACTTATCACTCAATTGGAAATTCCGATGAGAGTATTAACTATTTGAAAGAAGCGGCCGAAGTCGGGGAAAAAGTCAAAGATTTTGAATACTTGGGTGTTATTTATGTTAATTTAGGCAAAGCACTTTTAACTAAGTACCTATTAAGGGAGGCGAAACTTTACTGTGGTAAAGGTTGGAAATTGAGTATATTGTCCAAAAACGAAGATTTGAAAAACGAAGCTGAATTATGTTTTAAGGAAATAAGCAGTCTAAAGAGATAAAGAAATACAATTTATTTATTTTGTAAATTTTATTTAAAAAAATGCACTTTGAATGTAAATATTAACAAAGAAATGCATTTTATTATATAACTAATGTTGTGACTTATTTTATTGAGCACTTTCTTTTGTAACACTAAATGGTTCTTGTACAATCTCAGCTGTGCTGTTCTCAATAATAACATCCTTGACAGGTCTATCATTGCTGCCTGTTCTAGTGCTTTCAATCTTCCGAACAACATCCTAGAACAAAAAATAATTTTGTTACAATCAAGTGGTACACAGTTGATTCATAACAAGTTGTTGCAATGCATATATCAATTATTGTCAAATTAAAATCTGCTATGCACTTATTTGAGACTAGCTGTTGCAGGCTACTTTATAAAGTACAATTTATAACGCATAACCTTATAAAATATTATATGTTACTCGCTGCTGATATAGCTTCCCAACAGTGAAAGAATTTTCAAATCGGTCCAATAGTTTCTGAGCCTATTCCATGCAAACAAACAAACAATCAAATTTTTCCTCTTTATAGTATAGATTCCAACATTTTGAACTTAGTGAATAGTCTAGTGCCTTATCTATCATATAAAAAAATGCTAAATCTTTATTATTAGCACCATTTGTTGAACTATGACCTCTTAATAATCTGTGTCTACTAAAAATATATTTATTTTAAAGTTGGCATTTGTTACGAAATAAAATCGTGCGTAATGACAACTTAACCGATTCATTTCATACATAAATTAAAACTAACTATTAACCAGGTAGTGTATGCAGTTATTTTGTTGCATGTTTCCAAAAAAAAAATTGTTACCTACTTTTTTTCAAATTAAACAAATATTAAAATCAAAAGTACAAATTTTATTCTTTATGAAGCCATAAAAGTTTTACATACCAATTAAAAGTTCAAGAATAAAATTTATGAAATTTTAATCACTCTTAATTGGCTGCAAAACTCACAACAGATAAGTGGAGGAAAATAATAACAGGAAGTCTCAAACTAAAAAGGTATTAAAAGACTAAAGGTACTTAAAAGTATGAATATTGTTTTACATACCATGCCTTCTAAAATCTTTCCAAAAACAACATGTCTTCCGTCGAGCCAAGTGGTCTTTGTGGTGGTTATGAAGAACTGTGAGCCGTTAGTGTCCTTTCCAGCATTGGCCATTGACAACCAACCAGCACCATAATGGCGGAGTTTGAAGTTTTCATCTTCAAAGCGGTCACCATAAATACTTTTACCTATAAAAAAATTAAATTGAAATTATAAAGAAACATATACTCACTGGCACAAAATGTGGCACAAAGTTAAAAGTTTCTTCAACTGTTTTATTACAATAAAAAATTTGTATGAGTTTTAAAAAATCTTACAAAATTTGTTATAATAACTAAACTAGTTTAACTGTGGGCCACATTTTGTGCAAGTGAGTGTATTTTTGGAATGCTTCTAATCTTGGTGTCCTGCAATAATTCACCCCTCAGTAATAATTGCGAAATTAACTTTGTTAAGGTTCCTATAAATTTGCTAGATTTTTGTAATATCAAGCAAAGTAAAAACAGTAGCTATAAATTGTTGATCAATAGCCTGTTTTATCTATTGTTTTGTTAAAGTGCCAAATCGATTTTGTTGATTGCAAATGTGCAACTAAGAATTGATTTCATGTTTTGACAAACACAAAATAAGCAATTTCACATATTGTTAAGCTGTAAAAAATAAAATTATATAGCAGTTAAAAAAAGATGGATACTTGCCTCCAGTGCCATCTCCTTTAGTAAAGTCTCCACCTTGAATCATAAAGTTACTAATAACTCTATGAAATTTGCTTCCCTTGTAACCTTCGCCTGCAGGTTTCTGGGCTAATTGAAAAAAGTTTTCCACAGTCTTGGGCACAGTTTTTCCAAACAAACCAATAACAATTTTTCCAACATTTTCATCTCCAATTTTCATATCAAAAGTCACCTGTAAACAAAAACAAACTTTTAAATCTTTTTTCTATTGTGAAGGAAGTAGGCTGGGTAAGAAAATAATTGAAATGTATGCAAATAGTGGCAGGGAACACTGCTTTTTGAATACCTAGAGCACTCTGTTGCATTCCCAGGTTCAATTCCTGGCAGATCCAACTTTGGAAATTACTTTTAAAATTTTAATCAGTCAAATTTTAATTTGATATTATGTATTTGTTTGAAATTTTTTTTATTTATTCTTTGTTTTTTGGCCAACTCAATCTCTGGCTTATCTCGGTCAAATAAAAAAATATTTTATGTACTTGCTCCTCATTTATGTATGAAAAATTATTTATTATCTTGACACATATATATCCACTCTGGCATTTAATTCGTGTTACTATCAATCTATTGTAGTTTAATAAAATATAAAGTGATCCCAAGTAGGTGTTCATAAATAAATTGAGGCACAATAGATTCGACAATTTTGTAACCAATTGTTGAATCTATCTGCTTATCTATAAAGAGGAAAGATTTGCATGTTTGTTTGCATTGAATAGGCTCTGAAACTAAACCGATTTAAAAAATTCCTTCACTGTTGAGAAGCTATATATCAGCGAGTAACATAGACTATATTTTATAAAATTACGCGGACAAAGCCGCGTGCAATAGCTTAGTCAGGAATAAATTTTGCTGAAAGACTAAGTGTAATCTATGGATTTAGATTTTAATATCTATAGTATAATATTATCAAGAGAGAAGATAATATAATATTTGTATGTTTGTAATGAATAAACTCAAAAAATACTGGGAATATTTAAAAAATATATCACCTGTAGAAAGCTATATTATCAGCTAGTAACATAGGCTCCTACAATGTTCTGTGGAAGCAATAAATTACCATAGATTCTTGACATAAGAAGACTAGGTAGTAAGGTAGGTAGAAGGAACCTTATTACTAAGAAGAAAAGTAGAACAAAGACAACAAAAAAGTTTTCTTTTAAAATAATGGTGTAATTTCGTCATGAGCGCTTTTAATAACTTGCTATACCAAACAAAGAAAACGAACTCCAAATAAATCACTTGCGTCGTCATCTGAAGGTCACCGACCTTTATGTGATGTGTATGTGACCGGTTTTATTAGATTTAGGGGCAAAACATTTAGAAAAATACATACCTTATGAGTGACCTTCGGTCCTTTCGGAGCGTCATCAGAATAAGCAGTTGCTATTAGAAGTAGAAGTCCAAGACTAGTTGCTAAAACACCCATGATTAGGACGATTTTCACCCTTTTTCTGAGAATTTTTACGACTCCAAATAAATATGGACGATAAAATGTATTAAAGTAGTAAAATTTTGTTAAAAATTGTATAATCGAAAAATTATTGCATAAAAGAAAAATATTACAGTAACCTAGCTGGCGAAGACCCGAGTTTCACGGTTTCACGGCGAATCACCAATCGCCAACTCAACTCGTCGGACTACCAAACAAATTAAACTTTTTTTTCTGTTCACGCGTCACGTCATCTCTGTCATCTTCAACTGTCGAATCAGTGTTGCCACTTGCCAGCAAGCCTGCAGCTTGTAGCACTTTTCTATTAAAATCAAATTAATATAATAAACTCATTCTGGGTTGGCTATTCATACGGGGTCCAAACTTTTTGGGCATTTATAGGCTTAATCAGTTAGGAATGGATGTTAGTTTTATAAAAATATAGTTTTTATGAAACGGAAATTCATTCACAATAAATTTTATAAAAAATTTAAAATATAACCTTAATTTGTTTACAATACAAATGAATATGTACATACCAGTAGTATAGAAGACTTATAAAGTGTTTGGCAGCGAGATTATTTAGCAATAGATGTTAGTTTTAAAAAATATAGTTTTTATGGTGCAGAAATTCATTCACAATTAATTTTATAAAAATTTTAAAACGATTCCTGAAATTGTTTATTATTATTTATAATATATCAGACATAGATAGAGTAAGAAATAGTGTTTATTCATTTAATATTAGTACTCTGTATAATCATTCAGTTCCGTTTCTTTGACATAGACTACTTTTAATATATTTATATAGTCTTTATTCACTTAATATTACTACATACTTTGTTGTAGTAGAACGATTGTGCGCTTATTACAAAATGTGTTACAAGACTTGTTTGCACTGGAAACAAATAGGTTAGGTTAGGTTCCGGAATGTTATGAAAATGCGAGCGGAGCGCAGCGGAGCGAGCTCACCCGCTACAAAATGTGTTACAATACTTTGCATTGCAGAAAATAGGTTAGATTGGGTACTGGAATACTGGTTGTAGCAGAACAATTGTGTGTTTATTACAAAATGTGTTACAAGACTTATTTGCCTTCCCAGTATTTCCAGCCCGGAATACTGGTTATAGTAGAACGATTGATATAAATAGGTTAAGATTCGTAATGTTGACTTTGTGATTTGTTTCATTGGCTCTGTGGTTCGTTTCATTGGCTCTGTGGTTCATTTCATTGGTTGTGTGGTTGAAGATTAAACTGTAAACATGTACATAAAAAGATTCGATAAAATTAAAAAACAGTTCTAAACAGTGAAAAATTATTGTGTTGTACTGAAAACGTGCGTTGTAGTGATGTTTTTAAGTGATACTGATGCTGATAGTTCAAACAAACCTGGTGTAAATACTTTATTTGTATTGTAAATAAATTAAGGTTATGTTTTAAAATCTTTATAAAATTAATTGTGAATGAATTTCCGTTTCATAAAAACTATATTTTTATAAAACTAACATTCATTCATAACTGATTAAGTCTATAAATACCCAAAAAGTTTGGACCTCGTATCAATAGTGCACCCCTAATTCTTAATAGTATTTAATAATTAAAATAATAATTAGATGATTTAATGAAGATGATAGTCGATATGACAAGTGTCAAGTTTGAATGGATACATACGGTGAGCATCACAAAATAGATAAGTTTCTACCTTTCTACATAGGAGTAATAATGTTCTGTGATTTCTACTATTTAATTTTGTATGCCACATTTATTTACATACGCCACAGAGTACCGAACTTAACCAAATCAACAGTCAGCCAAGAGATGAGAATTTATTTTCTTATTCTGTGTCCCTTGTCAAATTTGATTGGTCTGTGCAAGTAGTTTCGTCATTGGAAAATAATTAATTAGATTAGAAAGCTATACATACAATACAATACAATACAATACGATAGAATAGATACCACTATAAAAACAATTAACGGCTGATATTTCATCAATGTGTACATTATTTCTTTTGAGCACTTTTTACGCTATCAATTTTATTCACAATTGACAAAAGTAACGTGCCTATGATAAATTGATTATGTTTCCATTCCATGGGTCTTAAATTGACTTTCGAAACACTGCAATTGGCATATTTATGAAGAATAATCATTTGGGTCTGTATACGAATATGTACGGAATGAACGGCTCAGATTTCCCACCTGTAATTGAGGACACCTTTTGTAAATATGTTTTGTACTATGAAATAAACAATTCAAGGTTGGTATTACACGTCAAAAGTTCATGTTAATATAACAGTGTTTGTTATTGTTCTTATTGTGTTTCTCTTTTCAGGGTCCGTATATGGGATTTGATCATATTAATTCCTAACGCTTTGTTCATGCTGTTCTTAGTTGTTAGATTTAACAAGGCTCAGTTAAAACTACGCGCCACTAGCAGCCCCATATTTTTGACATTTTATACTTTGGTTTGGGGTAATGTGATCATCAGCTTGATACGATGTGCTGTGTCAATGACTGTAAACGCAGCGGTTCCATTGGGGGGTCTTGTCGACAAGGTTCTATGGGTGACGGTGAGATTCTTTTTGCTAGCGACAGAGATGAGCGTCGTTATATTCGGACTGGCATTTGGTAAGTGTGACAAAACTCCTTAGATTGACTATGCGTATCTTTATATATATATTTCTTCTGTGTGTGTGTATGTCACTGAACTCCTCCTAAACGGCTGGACCAATTTTGATGAATTTTTTTGTGTGTGTTCAAGGGGATTCGAGAATGGTTTGTATTAAAAAAAAAATTGGTTGCGGGCACAGCTAGTATGTATACATAATATTAAAATGACACTTTTTGGCATCTCATCTTGTTTGTTAGTCAGCCACCTTCTGAACCACTTGTTGGATTTTTGATACAGTTTTCACTAAAGGAAAGATTGATAAACGAGGAAGGTTTGTATGTATAATTTACATGAATTTGTATGAAGCCTTGGGTGGGTGTCTCTAGTATAACACTTACAATGTGAGATTCAGACTATTTATTTTCTGGTAACTTAGTGGTATATTGACAAAGCAAGCAACACTGAGTTAAGTGCTCAGGTTATTTCTTATGTTTTGCCTACGATATTTAACTAATTAACTCACTATTTCATTTTAAAGAGAAAATAAAAACAATTTCAAGAAAGCAACAGTGGTTTAGAAAGAAATAACTCATTGACGATATACATATCTCACTGTTACTTTGTGGTATCGTTTTGTTTCTTTTTACTAATAATTCAACTGAGAGTTAGTACATACAGAAAAACTCATTTATAGAGATTTCAAAGGTGGGATTCAAACATTATAAATAAGGTATTATCAATAAGGTATTATCAATGAAGTTAATTTAATGCTAGTTAGGTAATACTGATTCTTGTTATTTCTAGGTCACATGGATAGCCGAAGTAGTATAAGATATGTTCTTTTGACAACATCGACTATATCTCTCGCCTTTACAGTAACTCAAGGGACTCTAGAAATAGTAATGCCAGACTATAGATTGCACATTAGAGATTACGATTTGTTTGGACACGGAGGGATGTTGTTTTTGTTTGTTTCGTCTCTGGTATTCGCTCTAATCTATGTCATAATATTGTTACTGCCGTGGACACCGCTTAGGGACTATTTGGCTTTACCAAGTGAGTATTTTTGTCATACTTTTTATTCATAAACCTATTTAACTTTTTAATTTCATTCTGTTTTTTTTTAATGTATGTTTGATTGGCTAGGCACTTTGGATAGGTATAGAAAAATGGGGATTATACATTTGTATGTGCAATGTTTCTCTTCATAAGAACTTTCCTCAAATTTCAATGAATATTTTTCTCAAGATTTATTTAAGTTTTATGTCCCATTTATATGTTCAATAAGAATGCTTCAAAATGTTTGTGATTTCCCTATATAATTATTAAGTCAAGGGCATATTTGTTTTATTTTTTATTTTTATTACTGCTTTGACTGAATGTAAAGTTAAAAATAACCTTCTAAGTATTCAAGTTACTTCCAAATTTCATTTAGTTTTTCAATCATTCAATGGGTCTGACCGATGGGTTTGAAAATGACTATAAAACACTCATAATATCAGAGCTATGGTTATGTACATGTGAAAAGTTTTTGTTTCATCAAAATCGATGCAGTATTTCCGAAGTTATTGACACCGAAACTTCGGTCGCTATTCAAATTTTCAAGTTCGCACGTGCTAAGTGGATGACGTCACAAGGGCCGATGCTAGACGCAAGTTCATAGTAAAAAGATAGATTTGTATTTTGTAATTAATTAACTCAAAAACTACTGGACCGATTTTAAAAATTCTTTCACCTATAGAAAGCTACGTTATCAGCAAATAATATAGGCCATATTTTATAAAGTTACGCGGGCGAAGTCGCGTGCAACAGCTGGTAACATTATAGAGAGAGTAGATTTTTGTTTACGAGTATAATGATTAAACTTAAAAACTACTAGACCGATTTTAAAAATTATTTCTCCTATAGAAACCTACGTTATCAGCTAGTAACTCAAGCCATATTTTATAAAGTTGCGCAGACGAAGTCGCGTGAAAACAGCATGTTGATTATAAATTATAAAAATATTCTTAAAATGATTCTTGAGCGGGACTTACGCCAAAGATTTCCTCAATACTTTCTGAAGTTATCGGGTTCAGAATATCTTAATGAAGTAGGTATCTTGCGGGTCAGTTCTCTTTGTCTACGTTTCTGTACTACAGATCATTTATTTGTTTTAACTGTCTCTCGACACAAAATGTAAATGTACGTTTTGTTGTATCAGCTAGGTTGCGGTTTGCAACTTTGCTTTGCAAGCATATACTTGGTTGTAAGTCATCCTCATATCATAAAGAGTGTAATAGGTATTTTTGTTAGTATACTAGGCAGGTAAGTATATTTTTATAGGGAGAAAAGTGACGATGTCTTACACACACTAAAATAAAATACGTGTGTGACGGGCTTCATAGTCATCCACTTTTTATGTCTTTTCGTATCCATTGGCACTTGGAAAAATAATTTAGAAGGTGTGTGGATGGTTGAATTTGTACATAATATATAGGCACTATATATTATGTACAAATTATTAGTATTTTTATTATTATTATTATTAGTATTTATTATATGGCAAAAGTAACGGTCATTATTTAAATTTTCAAATGCTCCGGCGCCACTGACCTATAATAAGCACTGGACTTTTTGTACCATTTTGAAATTTTTGAAAATTTTGACGTATTTTTATTCCGAACCTGATTAAGAATATTTTTATAATTTATAATCAACTTGCTGTTTTCACGCGACTTCGTCCCCGTAATTTTATAGTCTATGTTAATAGCCTATGTTACTCGCTGATAATGTAGTTTACTATGGGTGAAAGAATTTTTAAAATCGGTCTAGTAGTTTTTAAGTTTATTCATTACAAACAAAAATAGAAATTTACTCTCTTTATAATATTACCAGCTATTGCACGCGACTTCGCTCGCGTAACTTTATAAAATATAGCCTATGTTATTCGCTGATAACATAGCTTTTTATAGGTGAAAGAATTTTTAAAATCGGTCCAGTAGTTTTTGAGTTAATTAATTACAAACAAAAATAGAAATCTACTCTCTTTATGATATTACCAGCTGTTGCACGCGACTTCGCCCGTGTAACTTTATAAAATATACCCAATGTTATTCGCTGATAACGTATCTTTTTATAGGTGAAAGAATTTTCAAAATCGGTCCAGTAGTTTTTGAGTTAATTAATTACAAACATACAAATCTCTCTTTCTTGCATCTAGAATCGGCCCTTGTGACGTCATCAACGTTCGCGAGTAGTATTAAAAAATATGGGTGGCGCGCGTACTTTGAACGCTTATAACTCGGTCATTTTTTAAGATAACAAAAAAATAAAAACACTGCCGTATTTGTCTAGTGAGCTATATTTGGGGGATATCATTAACTAAAATCGATGGTCAGACTCATTGGTACAGTAATTAAACAAAATTGTTAATTTTAGTCAATTCAATTAACTCTTGCATTAATAAACTATAAAATAATATAAATTTCTTATAATCTATTATTGAAAATGGGGCAATTTGTTATTTAACTACCAATTAGCAGAAGTAATCCATAAGTGCAACATTAAAAATACATTAATTTTGTAAATTATACTTAAATAAATATTTATTTAAATGGGATTAATTTTTATATGGTCATATGGATTTTATTAACTTAATATACAAGTAGCTAATGAAATATACAGTCGTAACTTGGCTGTTTACGACAATTGCTTATCAATTGACAATAGGAACAGCCTTTTAATGTTGTTTTGTTTCTTTTAAGATAACTTGATAAAATTTATTGCACATTGTTTACATTGAGATTCTATTTTTATTTATGAATTAAAGTAAATACAGATTTAAATTATTGAACTTTTACTTATTTAGTTCTTTTTTTGTATTTTTTTTTTAATAATAGAGTAAAGGCGTGTCTAAGAAAGTAAATTTTTATTGCTTCACAGCCGTTTGTTTCACAGCGATAAATAACTATGTCAGATATTTTCTTGGATTTTACATTTTTTATTTTTTAACACGGACGAAGTTGCCGGCACCGGCTAGTCTATACTTAATATTATAAAGAGAGAAGATTTGTATTTTTGTAATGAATAAACTCAAAAACTACTGGGCTGATTTTAAAAATAAAATTTTCACCTATAGAAAGCAATATTATTAGCGAATAACATACGCTATATTTTACAAAATTACACGGACGAAGTCGCATGCGACAGCTAGTAATATTATAAATGCAAAAGTTTGTATGTTTGTTACTCAATCACACGAAAACAAATGAACGGATTTAGATAAAATTTGGTACACAGATATTTCACTGCCTGGATTAGGTCTGCCTGACGATATAGAATAATCGGATGAAGTCGCGTGCAAGTGCAATAGTTAGTCACTACATATAAAACAAAGTCCTCCGCCTCGTATGTCTGTCTGTCTGTTCGCGATAAACTCAAAAACTACTGCACCGATTTTCATGTTGTTTTCACCAATGGATAGAGTGGTTCTCGAGGAAGGTTTAAGTATATAATTTACAAAGTTACGAGGGCGAAGTCGCGGGCAGCAGCTAGTCAATACCTACTAATAATATGTATGTACGAGTATGTTCCCCTATAACTCTTAAACGAATTAACTGATTTTCATGAAACTTGGTAGATAAACATATAGACCTACAAAACACAGGATAGGTTACTTTTTTTCTTTTTCAAAGCGGACGAAGTCGCGGGCGCCAGCTAGTTATAAATAAAGTAATAGAAGACAGCCATCAAACTACTACAACATGGAACCCGCGTGCCATACAAAAAACTATGAATTTTATGGAACATTTAAAAGTGACATATGCGTAGAGCATGAACTGTCATTTAAAACAAAACAAACAATAATAAGTACGTAATTTAAAGAAAATGTGACTTTACGTCAACCCATTAGAGTATAAAATGAAATAGTAGAAGTTGATCGTTACTACTTTTTACCATTGACGCGTGAAGGCAAGAGTCCGCCATGATTCTGTCAAAGGCGTTCTTTTTATGTGCCGCCTTGGCATTTGTGACGCAAATTCCATTGTAGTATTTCGATGACACACTTGCAGCCGACTTGGATAGCGAATAAAATAAAGGAGTTACATAATTGGTTGTTATTATAAAATTTCAGCGAAGCTCTCGTTTTACTTGTACGTCCTTCTGCTGTCGCTGTTGGACACGACGCAGGCGGTGGGCGCTGGGCTTCTGCAGTGGCTAGAGATGCAGGCCGGTCTCTGCGTCATCGATGTCACCACATGGCTGTACTTCTCTCTCTACACGCCGCTCGTCTACCACACATTTCTCAGCGAATTCTTCAGGTAATAACTAGTCGGCTGCTCGAACTCATCGGTGGGTTTGAGCCACTGATGACTTAATAGAAAAGAGCAGTTGAGTGTAATGCACAATGATTCTTACCAAAAATGAGCATAGAAAAGAATATAAACAAAGTTGCTTTAAAATTTGTGTTAAAATATGATTTTTTCTGGATCCTATCTTTTAAATTAATCATTTTTTACCTTTGATAAAGGATACACTATCAAAGTTTTTTACTAGTATGTACAGCAACGAATTTAGTTAACGTCGAGTTAAATCGATATCATGTTTACTTTTGTAAATTAAACATAAAACAGCTGATTAAAAATCTTTCTACGTTTGTATGGAGGAAAAGCTGATTAGTGTGACCTTAAAGGTTGGGCGACTATTCTACCAAAAGTATGGCCGTAAAGGCTAGTTCGCACTAGGCTAGTAATTGAGTAGCAAGTAACTTATTAGTAACTAAATGTGATCACCAAAAAATTCATCAAATTAGTAATTTAGTCGAGTTGAGAGATGCTCCCGCTCCTCGTCTCATACCCCGACTACATTATTCAAGTCGTTGCAATTTGTGTATGAGTGTTTTGTGTGTGTGAGATACTGCTCAGTTGAGGTCATTTCTCAATATGGTGTAGACTATCAAGCACACGCCCAATAAACGACCTTTTTAGTAACTACCTTTTTATGGGTAGTTACTAAATGTGATCACCAAAAAATTAATCAATTGGGTTAGTAAGTAATTTAGTTGAGTGGAGAGATGCTCCCGCTCCTCGTCTCATACCCCGACTGCATTATTCAAGTCGTTGCAATAATTATGTGCGTTTGTGTACGAGTGTTTTGTGTGTGTGAGATACTGCAGACTATCAAGCACACAACATAACAATAACAATAAAAATTTTCGTATGTTGTGTCTTTTCCAGTGTGTCTCAGCCTAGCATAATGTTTTCGTACAAAGCTCAAATGGATGAGCCCATGGACGACGATCAAGTGTCTCTGCCGCACCAACAAAGTTTCAGCTCACTCAAAACCGACTCGGACTACATTTATCAGGTAATGTTTGTTTTAATTCGTAAGAGAACAAAAAATAGTTTCCTTAGAGTAATTTTCCTTCCGTGTCCTTATTATTCTAGCTAGATTCTAGTCTGGATTTGGAAAGTAGTGGCAGGGCACACTGCGTTTCGCAGTCATATGGGCTGCCCGTCTGGCTGCAGTGACCACTCCTCACAAAAGACCACCGTGAAATAGCAGCACGTGTGCTATTGTGTTTCAGTGAGTGAGTAAGGGATGCCAAAGCCCGTTACCCTATCCCTCCCTTATCCTTTATTCTTAATCCTTCTATGGTCAGCCGGTAGCCATCAAGTGGACCGTCAGCCTGTCTGACGACCTTAACATAAAAAAAAGACTCAATATTAATATTGATCATATTTGGTCCCATACAAACATTTATGATGGGACAGTCGATCTTATCTATAAATGTTTTCAGAGTGCTATTGATATTTCTTTTTGTGCCATAGGGATATGCCACCCGTTTTCTTCTTTTATGGCATAAAATCATTTGTATGATTTTGGGTAAACATTTCTGATGCACTACAATAAGGTGGCCGCTTCAATAGAATCCTGAAGGATATTGAATATATACAATACATAGCAGATTTTGGTTTGACAACGATGTTAAAATCATTTCAGCAGAGTAACAGTGTGTACGACAGTACACTGTTCGAAGCGGGAGGGACTACGCCCATGAATCCCGTTTACAGCGCGTCCCTACAGAGTCCCGACTCAATAGCCTCCGGACAGTCGATAGACATCGGCTCACAAGCCCCCAACATCTCTTCGACATAGCACTAGAGCGGTCTCACGTACCGGTCGATTTGACATCCAAAGAAAACCATTATAATATAGTATAGCCTATAGTTATAGTGTAAGAGTAAGCGTTTGAATGCAGACTTATGACTTTCCTAAAAAAATTTTCTTAATCATTGACAATCTCTTTATTTTATTAAGGGAGTAACAGCATTTGTTCAGCATTCAAAAAGTGGACAGAAGTTGTATTGAGCTGAACAAATGTGGTTACTCCATATAAGGCACGGTTTTAACAATATACGAAAGATCGGTTTCATTATATTGAGTATGAAACAAATAACTGGTTAGTTAAAATGAATTCTCTTCAAACAAAGTTTGCTTGAAATGGCTTGGTTCCCATTACGACGGACCGGTAGATTTTCCTGAAACTCTCGCCGCGGACGTTCATATTAATCCGGATTCCGCATCATCGAAGTTTGGCACCAGTATAAAACATACTGCCAATTTCAAAGCGGGGGACAGGGATACAGGTGCGAGCTCGTTCCGATCCGGGTTCTGATCCGGAAACCGAGAACTATCCGAGACATCCGAGACTTCGACATCCGGAACTATCCGGCATTCGAGACTACGACATCCGGAACTATCCGCCATCCTAGACATCGACATCCGGAAACGACTTCCGTATAGCCGAGCAGTTTTACCGGCTCGGTAAATCCGTCAGTCCGGCATAGTGAAACCCAACCTAACTATAAGGACAGTTTTTAGTCCATGTATTTTATTTAAATATACAATTTTTCAGACAATTTCAACATTTTCCTAAGAAATTTCAACATTTTTCCTTAGGAAATTTCGGGGGAAATTGTTGAAATAGCCTGGGAAAATGTTGAAATGGGGAAAATACGAAAAAATGGTATATAGAAAACATCATAAAATATGTGTCTATGACAATGAAATTAAAAACTGGTAATAGGTTTGTGATGCTTGTATGAATGTTTGTTGAGAATTCGATTGATTGTCAAGACGTTTTGTTAGAAAATCTCGTGAGACAAGTCTTAAATTCATTTGATTTGATTAGCTGTGCCAGTGATTTCGTAGTTTTGATACTGTCAACTTTAATTTCGGCTTGTACGTGTAAGTATGTATGTAATGTAGTTTGTATGAGATGGATCCATCCAAATTTATGACACTATTGAAGTTTGTATTGTATAAAGATGATATGTGTGACTAGATTATTTTATTTGTATTGATTTTTTGTTGTATGTGTGCAGTATAGGTACAGTCAAGAGTAAAAATATGTATCTACTAATCATGAAATATATATTTTACATCATTAATTTATATCTTCGCAAATGTTCAAAAAAAAATTTAATTACTACACGAGCCTAAAATAAAATTAAGTTTTTCCTTATATTAATTTTCCATACATAGTGCAAACAATACCATTACCTATCTTAGATATATTAAAGTATGCAAGTTATTGAAAAAAAAATATCGGGGATATATTTATGAAAGTTTATTTGTGCACATTTATAATCAAGGGTTCTTGAAAACATATATTTATGGAATGATTTTTTGGATACATATTTATGCACTTGACTCTACTACAACAAGAACACTTTTTTTTTCGTCTAAGTTTTATTGTTAGGTTATTTTTTGCGAATTTTTCTGTAATATATAATTATAAACAGATCAAGTCAGAATATTAATTAATTTTAAACGATTAATTTAAAAAAAATTGTGACGTATAATTAACTACTGTTGACATCTTAATTTAGATATAGTATTGCAACTGGAAAGGGAAATTATCTATTTAATGAATTAAAATTACGGTTCTAAGCTCAGTGCCTAAAATTAAAGATGCCTTTACCGCATTTTTACCTATAACCATCAAGTCCATAGTTGTAGTACATATGTACTACAACTATGGACTTCGCACGCCATACAAAACACTACGAACTTTATTAGCCCACGTTCGCACGAGAGCGAACTTTGTTAGCCCACGTTTGCACGAGAGCGAACTTTATTAGCCCACGTTCGCACGAGAGCTTTTTCAACGCTTTTAACACGCGACTTCTGACGTTTCGAATAGACCATATGACTTCTAGGCTGTGTATTCAAACGCGGTCGCTTTTTTACGTCGGGAGTTTTATTATCCGTCTATGCTCCATTTTAAACTCCGAGCTCCGAACGCTTTATAAAACTCCCGTGCGAACGAGGCCTGAAACACTAGCCGGTGCCCGCGACTTCCTCCGCGTTCAAAATGTTATATAGCCTAAAGCCTTGCTCGATAAATGGACTATCAAACAAAAAAAGATTTTTTTATTTCGAACCAGTTTGATTATCGCGCCCTCTCGCGGTGAGTAGCCGACTTGTTGAGTCAAAGCTGTTTGTCTGAATAGTTCTGTCACTGAACGATAGATGGCGTTAATCTAAACAAGGATTATAATATTTTTATTTTTTAGCCTTTTAAGTCACACTAAATAGCCTAAAGCCTTCCTCGATGAATGGGCTATCCAACACAAAAATAATTTTTCAATTCGAACCCTACTGGTTCCTGAGATTAGCGCGTACAAACAAACAAACTCTTATAGATTTAAAAGCACATTCACATATGCGTAGTAGAACATCAACCTGTCATCTGTCACTTAAAAACAACCAAACATGTGTCATTTAAAGAAAATGTGACTTTACGTCAACACTGGAGTTTAAAATGAAAGTAGAACTAGTAGAACGTGCTTAGACTCCGTCATGATTCTGTTTTGGGCGTACTTTTTATGTATATGTGACGCAAATTCCATACGTGTAGTACTTCGATGCCTATAACGCCCAATGACTAAAGCGCGGATTTGTCTAAACTCTTAGGCCGGTTTCAGTGCTCTCCTGACGGTCAGTCCTGACGATACGCACGACCGACCGCGGTAGCAATACGCGTGCGTAGTGCGTGCGGTCAGGCGAGCTCTGTAACGACTTGTGAATTTTCATACAAATGACAAGCGCGTCGGTCGCACGGTCGGTCGTGCGTATCGTCAGTACTGACCGTCAGGAGAGCTCTAAAACCGGCCCAACCCAAAACGTTGTCTCAGTGGGAGGACATAGCCAAAGAGTTTTCTTACTAAATAAGTATTACATATACATATACATTAGGCGTTGACGTCTAGGCAATTTGCTTCTTAGTCAAATCCGCATCATAGGTACGGTGAAGTATTATCTTTCATTTTAGGTACAGAATTCATAACTAATATTTAATTTTTTTTTTTTTAGCTTATAAGATAATTAATATATTGCAAATGTTTTATGATTTACAGCGAAATATCAATAAAAGTTCAGTATTCATGCTATATACCTACTTATTTAATTTTATTAAAAGTCGTTTTCAAATAGGAAGTCACTTGGGTATTCACCGACTTACTCGTTTGTGATTTTTTTTAAAATATTAGAATTTGAATATTGGTAAATTATACTTAAACCTTATTCATTTAAACGAGCGAATATAGCGCCTTCTCTTTCATTCAATTCCATACAAAAGACAAGGACAGCAAATTTTGAGTGGGCGTATACAATAATAAGTGAACGTTCATTCTACGCTACTTTTAGCTTTGTAAACTATAATAAAATATTATAGTAATACCTACGTACTTGCCCACAGCCCTACACTTTTTATTTTGTATAAACTATTCTAGCCATTAAGTCACAGATTAAGTTGTGAATTATTTATTAATTAAGATAATAGACATTTTGGTTCCTGATATAATTATAAAATGAAAAATATACGTTAAACGTTAGTTAAATGAAATTCAAACCTTAAAATAACAATAATACGATTTCAAATTAAAAAAAGGCAGTATAATAACAGTGAGAGTTCTACGAACAGACTAAAAAGTACATGTACTGTGTACACTCACATTGTCTGTTATCTCCACCAATAACAGCCGAACGCTTTATTTATCTCCCTATAAGTTGGTTTAAATGAATAAGGTATAGATGATGAGTAAGAAATAACAGTGCAGTCCAATGTGAGTTCCTACTTGAAAACTATTATAGTATTAAATCATTGCAAGGTCGTATAATAGGTTAAGTTCACGTGCTAAGTTTTGATTTGTCAATAACTTTGAATAGTGTCGCTATATGAGTGTGATAATGAATTATAATTTTTATCTACTGTGATGACTATGAATCTACTTTATACTTTGTTGTTGTGTTTATAAATATTTTTTTGAATTTATTTTTTATTGGCAACCCCATTTATTTTAGAACAAGTGGCACTTACCTAACCTAACGTTTAACTAAATGTAATTTTGCCATTTTTGTTTAGAATTAAATGTTTCGTGCATTCAAATCTCATAAATTACCCTACTTGACACTTAAATACTAACAGTCAATGCTTATTTCGAGGATATTCTGGCAGAAACGGATAAGTACACAAAATGTCAAAATGAGAGAAGAGAATTTAAAAGTTTGAAGGCTCATATTAAAACGGTGAAAAAATTAATAATAATAAATCATAATACCACAATAAAAGCTAATTCAGTTACTGTTTTGCTAGATAAAAAGAGCAGAAAAAAATAAGTATGCCTATGTATCTAACTAATTTTCGTTAAATTTTGCACTTATTCGGTTCTGCCAGAATACCCTCGATTTATTGAAATACTTTAAAACATGATCAAGACTCATGGAAAGTTTATTTTCTGCCTTATCTTAAAGATGTTATGACTGGCACTATTTCAAATAGTCCATAATAAAAAGTAAGAACGTTCGAGTAATATTCATATAGCGTTTTAAGGTGGTCATAGTTTGATTCTTCTATTGTGCATGAACAATTTCTAATGAACTAAATCATTGTTTATAATTTAATTTTAAAATAGGTATGCTGTATAGATTTAAGCAGTTGCGTCAATTCAATAAAATATTATTACCTAAATGACCACCATGTCAATTTTGTTTCCTTTAAGATTGTGATATTGTCACATGCCACTGTCATGTGAAAACTTTTAAGTGATATTTTTTTGTTATTTTGTCTCTTAAGCAAATAAAAAAAATACATAAAATAACTCTCACTATAATTCTTTTATTATCCAAATCCCGGTGACATATAAAAATAATAAGGCAACAAGTAGATTGAATTTATTATTAATAATTATGTCTAATATTTGTGTAACTGTTCTTGAATGAACGGGTGCTTTATGGAGTCCGTTATTGATATCCTGTGTTTGGGATCCAACATAACCATTCTGTCCAATAAATCGTGTAACTGACTCATTTTTAATTCATCCTCTATACATTTACAAGACTTCTTCAATTCCTTAGCCAAATCTCTTTTGATTATTATATTTGACATCTCGACGACTTTCTCCCTACCGGTTGCTTCGTCTTTCTTATGAAGAAGATAATTGTTGTTGTAGTTAAAATGTTGGTCTTTAAACTTTCCTTTCCTTATTAATCTGTTTGGAAATTTCCCCTTCATGTCCATAAAACATTTGAGCATTTTATTGTTTGAACTACCCGTGAACATAATTTTGCCAGTGGCCATTTCGTAAATCGTACAAGCCGTCGACCACAAGTCGACTCCGTGTTGATAGGGCATACCCAAAATTATCTCAGGCGCTCGATAAAACCTCGAAACTAAATATGGTGTAGCATCATTATCATTGACTTTAACGGCTGAGCCAAAATCGCACAATTTCAATACACTCTTCTTTTCATTGACTAGTATGTTGTCTGGTTTTATGTCTGCATGTATGAACCCAATCTTTTTCAAATGTCTCAAAGCTAATAACAATTGCCTGCTATAACTCATCAGAGCCTTCATATTGATTCCGTGATGTTTGCCATACTTTTTAATAACACACCTCAAGTCCATGTGAAGTGGTTCGAGCACTATGCAAAGGTGACCTTTGTGCATAAAATGCCCAAATAATCTTACACAATGATATTTATCATCAGGATCTGCTTCGTTGACTTCTTTTAAAACAGATATCTCTTTCAAACCAGTTTTATACATTAACTCATTGTTTCTAACAATTTTTATAGCCACATTTTTATTCGCTTTATTGTCAACACTGTTCACAACGTTTGCAAAAACTCCTTGACCTAGTGTATTTTTAATAGTGTATCTACTGCTGTTAATCATATCTCCAACTTTTACATTGTAATATCCTTCAGAATCGTCCCAGTTGTCATTCAGTTGAGTATTATCGTCTTCATTGTCTTGTGTTACATTATCACGAGAATTGTGTGAAGTAAATTCGTCTTTCTCCGCAAACATGTCTGCAGATATTTTACTACCAGAATGTTCCTCATCAGCTCCCACTACTTGTTGACTTTTTTCATTTTCAGTTCTGCTTTTCAAATTTTCAATTTTTTTGGCCATGTCTACCTCATTCTTTACATTTGTTTCTCCCTGTGAATATGTCAGTTTTTCCAATAGCTGTTTCCTTTGTTTTCTTCTTTGTTCAATGATAGTTTCCTCATCTTCAGATTCTACTTGAAAATCGGCACCCACTACTTGTTCACTTTTTTCATTTTCAATTCTGCTTTTCAAATTTTCCATTCTTTTGGCCATGTCTACCTCATTCTTTACATTTGTTTCTCTCTGTGAATATGTCAGTTTTTCTAATAGCCGTTTCCTTTGTTTTCTTCTTTGTTCAATGATAGTTTCCTCATCTTCAGATTCTATTTGGAAATCATCTTGATAGTTTGATGGTGGTGATGGAGTTCTAAGTTTCTTTTTCCTAATATTGTCATCAATATCTTTATTATTATATCTTTTTCTTGAGCTAAACTTTTTGTCATCCTGGACATTTTTTTTCTCTAACAGTGTACCCGGTTTTATGTCCTTCAGTTCTTTTTTTAGACTATCCCTTTGTTTCAAAAGCTCAGAAATGCTGCAGTTACTTTTAATTGGCAATGGAGGAGTTTTTGACTCGTAATAGTATTTAGACTCATCTCTTGAAACCCTGCTTTTGTTGTTCCTGTCTTCTTTATTACTTCTTAGTTTGCTCCTTGTTTTACTATGATTATTATCTGCCATTTTTTGTGTCAGATATTAAATAAATTATATTAATATTTCTTGCCAAAGAATGCTTTTTCCAAACCTGCAATGAAAAAAATATAAGTAGTATTTTTTTGTGTGTTATCAATGAATTTCTAAAGCCAGTTAATGAACAGAAATTAATTAAATATATTTTTTTAAATTACTGTACTTTATTGTTAAATAAGCATCTCCTATTATCAATTTCATGAAAGATGATATTATTTTAATCCAACAAAGAATTATAATTTGCAAGTGACAATAAGAAAATACTCTCATGAACTTGACTTTTTTTTAAAAACTATATCAAAGATTACATTTCCACCCTCTTCAATTAATGTATTCCAACATTACTCAGTTTCTGGACTTTTCATGTTTTCCTATATGGTAGGTAATTCATTTTCATATTCCTGTCAGGTCATGTTTTGTAATAAATTGTTCATGTTTCGTTCAGTCCAATGATTATTTTCATCTTACTGAACCATCCATGGTTTTGAATCAACTGATGGCTATTACGCTAGAAAAAAATATTGTATTAAAAATGTATAAATAACAAGACAACTTACAGTATATTCATATATGGAAAAAAATTCTTTCTTTAATATAACATTTCTATTGCAGACATGTAATTATCCCAAAAATGTTTGTACTTCTCCAATTGTACCTTAGAAAGGTATGTGAATTTAAAAAAAAAAATATATTAAAACAGTATTCATAGCATGAAAATTTGCAAAATTCATAGCTCGATAAGATAAAATACTTTAAAAATAGGACCAAAAATTTAATATAACTTTTACTGTTCCTTGAGTATTATCAAAATGTTATTTTTTCCACCCGTCTTCTCATCCACAAGACTGAAAACAAAGTTATGGAAAAATATCAACATTAAGGATAGAGCATTTCAATATTGAGCTGTGTTATCAAAATCGGTTCAGTAGTTTAGGAGTTCATTGGCCTCAAACAACGTGACACATAATTTTTATATATATACAGATTATTTCACATAACCTCTATTAATAACATACTTTGTGACTTGCATAATTAACAACTTTTAAATAACATTGTGGATGAAAAGCTGTAGGGTTAAGCAAAGCACCATTGCTAGTTTACGAAATATCATATTTTTTTAATTTAATAATGATATTATTAGAATTTTACATTGCTACAATTTCATGATGTGAACACTGCAAGACTGCAACTCTTCAATTTATGGGATGAATATATTATTATCACTTTATAAAACAGTATGGCAAATAGCAAGTAATTAGGAAGATGAATGATACCACATACAATTTAAACATCACTAAATGCGTGCCTGATTAGCAAACATTTACAAACTTTAACTTTTGTAATAAATAAAAGCATGGTTTTTTACGTATGCTGGAATTACAGAAAATTTTAGAAAAGAGATAAACAGAGTATGTAGTTAGTCATTTTCATGGTCTGTTTGTATAATTAATAAATTTGTCATAACACAAATGTTGGAACAGTTTAACACCACCATTAGGTACGTTTAAAATTATAGTAAGATTCAATTCAATTGCAATAAATAGAATAATAAAATAAACTCCATAATTTTCCGATTACGTACTCTTGTCTTTAACAAACAAAATAGAATCTGATCACTTGATCAGACATCTGTAGTGTTTGACAGATGAGTCATAGCGCACACATCAGCCATCAGTAGAGATCACAGAACAAAGGATGATAGATATACACAGACCACATTTGAACTCGTTAAAAGGAATTTAATAATAAAGTAAGTAAATTAAAATTACACACAACTCGCACGATTTGTACTAATTTTGTTTAGTTTTATTCAATAATTAAAGTTAACTTCACGCCCATTGAATTGGCATGTAAATAAAACATTGAACAGAACACGAATAATAAATTCATAAAAATATCGGGCCCGTATTATGTAAACACGATTTATAAAGCATGAAAATTCGTATTTGATTGTTAAGATCCGAATATAAATTTTAACTATGAACAATATAAATTAGCTATACTTATTAGCTCCTTTAAGCGAGCTAATTTTAAATAATATTTTCGGGAACTATGCACATAGGAATTTAAAATTAATTTCTTCTCTTTCCGCAATTTTATTTTTAATAGGTATAGTTTGTTTTTAATCTCAGAAAAAAATGACATTACCTTTGACATGCATTACATACATTTCATGTCATTTCATGGTATCATTATATGCAAAGTTGACATTTGCATGTGTCATTTTTGTCTGTGAGATTAAAAAACAGACCGTATCATCATATCATCATATCACACAATACACATTGTATTTTTAATACTATATTCCTTGATTTTTAGTTTTGGTCTGTGGGCTGTCCCATGTCATGTCAAGTCAATTCTCTTTTTAGACTGTGTTAATTTTATTATTTTTAGATTGAATAATTTATCAATCAAAAATATTTTTTTGTGTCATTTTCATTTGTGGTTGTGGGGCTAATAAAATAAGTTAGTAGTTAGTAGTGCCGCTAAGAAAATATTTCATATATTTTTAGGTAAGTACATACGTTTATTATTTCTGAATATCTTTTATAATCTGGAAATCGTGTAAGCACAGTAACGATATATCAAATTACTTTTAATATTTTCTCTAGAATTCTTCATGGGACACCGGTCTTTTCTCTGATTGTATTTGCGGCAGGGAATATTTGTTATAAATACCTGTTTTCATTCCATAAGAAATAATTTCGTTCTAATATTTTCAATAACAAACTAAGATTACTTTCAATTAGGATTAAAGAGAAAGAATTTTCCACTCTACCCTGTAAATATAAAAAACGTGTTAGAGGTACATATGATTTCATAGTTATATTTAATATTTCACTTTACGGGATCCATATAAAATTATTAAAACGTAAAATAACATAACATACAAACAAACAATGTCTTCAATCTGACTTTAAATAAATTTTCTCCGTCATTAAAATTCTATTCTACATTTTTCTCAATTTAAACTAGTTCAAATGTATTTTTATTTTTAAAACTACCAGTGTTATTTAAAATTCAATTACTCAACAAAGTGAACTCACATTGAACTATATAGGTCTACAGAGAGACTTACGGCCTACTTGGCTACCTACCATCAAGTGGACTGTACCCAAAATTATTTTTGGGTAAAAGCTGAGTGGCAGAAAATACTGCATTCTAGAGTCACAAACTTAACATATCTATTGGTGTTAGGGCCTCTTTTTTATGTTAATGTCGTCAGGCAGACAACCTATAACACAAGCTACATCACATGTGTAAAGAAACATTAAAAGATTTAGACATATTTTCTATTTCTATGGCGAAGTTCAGGAAGAGCTTGGAAAATTTGCTATTACGTTTTAAGTTGTGTCTACTTGTAACACTTAACTATTGATGCTATTGATGTATTCTTTTTGAAGTGTCCATTTGTAAGACCGCTTGTAAATAATTTGCACCTACGGCAAGACAAGGGCATAACTGTACTTTTTGTAATTTTACAGGAGAGCCATTTAAAGTTAATTTTTTTGCATTCAATATTGTATTCTTCTGCTTTTATGTTTTTAAGACATTTCTGCATATATTCTAAGTTTAACTCATTAAAAAAAAAATTGTAAGTTATGCCCTTGTCTTACTGAAGGTGCAAATCGTATTAATCCATGGTAATATAGGTCTTATTGTTTTTATTTTTTGTAAGATAAGTTGTATAAGTAAATACCTGAATAAATAAATAATATATAATATAATAATTTATTATTATTATTAAGTTATAATATAATAAATAAATGTACTGTAAGTACTCTGCCAACCATAGTAGGATGAAGGATAATAGATTAAGTAGGAATAGGGAAGGTATTTGTATGTAAAAGTATAAGTGAAAATTAAATACAGTCATATTACCCACATGCATAGCAAACGTACCTACTTAAACCAAGTTTTGTATTATCAACATTTATTATTGATAATGGTATAAAAATAAAGAGGTACGTAATAAAAATTAAGGTATTGTGTTGATATGTTGTGTTATAATGCAAGTAAAATACATTAAATATTTGTAATGTCTCTGTGGCCTCTCAGTATCTGTCTATGATTGCAACGACCTCTGCCCTTTGCTTCTGTTTTTATTATCTATAAAGTATAAGAAGCTACAATTATATACTTATATGTCTCCTCGGTTCAGTCTGAGTAAAAGTTAGTGATAAAGTAGCATTTTATTCATAAGACACGCACACTCTTCGTGAATTAAACAGTGCTCAAAGACAATTTGCTGCTCATTTCGGTGGAAGTAGGTAAAGAAAAATGTATTTTTTTTGTTTAGAAAACACAATCTTATGTTTTAAATACTATTTTTTTTTTTAACAAATGAACTCCTTGAAATGTAAATTAAATTTCTCTTTCTTGGAACTTACTTAAAAGAAAAAAGAGTTAAATTATTTGAGTGATAAGAACCTAATATCGATGGCGAAGTGTCAATACATTATGACATAAAAAAATTTAACAAATAAAAAAAAAGTCAACATCAGAAGATTTAATAATATGAATAAATAATATGAAAAAAGGTTTAAGAAAATACACACTAAAAAATGAAAATTTAAGCAATTATTTTCCTTCTATGCTATCTGTTAATGTGGATATGACAATATAGATCAAGATTGTTCTATCAAAATAGAAACTAAGTTCGGTTTCCTAACCTTACTCCTGTAATGCAATTTTGGATATGCTAACTAATAACTAATGCCAGTTTTTTTTTTAATTGCTTTACTTGCACGCTACTCAAAAGAGCTACTCAAAAGAGCTGCTAATTTTCTCTTATTAAAAAACATGTAGAAGAATCAACCTTTTCTCGATAAGTGGAAGTTTTTTATAAGTGGAAGTTTCTCGATAAGTTTTTTATAAGTGGAAATTTTTTATTAGGTTTAAGTTATTTACTCACCCATGTTACTATGAAATTATACCTGTAAATTTCCCTACAATAAAATAAATAAATAAATAAATAATATTCATAATATAATATTTTTAAATTTTAAATTCAATTGGCGAAAGTATATTTTGGAGAAAACCCCCATACCTTGAAAACCCTTAGAATTTTTGTTAAAAACTATGCCTAGCTGATTATTATAATGATGCTGATGGTGCTATGTTGTTGTTAAAAAAATGTTATAATTGTTTAAAAAGGGGTTTGTTGAATTGAAGCTTTTTCAAATAAATTGAACTCACCCACATTTACTTTCTTACAAATATATCTTAAAATTCTTGATTTCATTAGTTGAAATTTCTATGGTATATTAACAGCATTGCAACAAGTACTTTTTATGGGTTCTTACCAAATCACTATAATATGACTACTTACTTACAAGTTCATACTTATTCAAGCCTATACTGGTTAAAAATCTGAAGGACTTATCAGTTAAAAGAATGTCTGCATTGCTTTATAGTCATAATCTAATCCTAAAATCATAGTAAGTCCATAAAATAAGATTTGTTTTTGACTGATTACTCATTCGAGTCCTTATCACATTATACCTTTCTATATAGAAATCTTATAGTTTTAAATTGTATCATCAATGAAACAAAACTTCTTATAATATTTATTATTAATTATAGTGTTTGTATTTTTTTATATTATCAAAATATCTGCTTTGCGAATGATAAAAAATGATTTGTAATTCAAACAATAATTGTTTTGATTGTTTCATCCAAATTGCCGACTTTTCTCGTAGATTTTCCAAAAAATTGAGAACAATAGAAGAAAATGAATTGATCCAGAGTGATTAAAGGTCATTTAAACCTGTAGGTGACTATTGTCGCCTAAATATAATGAAAATAAAGGATAAAGTGGGAACAGTAGAATGAGGGTGTCTGCCATCCCTTATTTTTGTATCGAAAAACAATAGTGCATCACGATCTGTTTTAAGTTGTCCAGTTTATTGTCAGAATCATTTATTTTATTTTCAGGGCTCTAATACGGTTTATGCTACTCGATAGGCTGTAACTATTAGTTTAGATCTAAATAAATAAATACTCACTCGGATCTAAATAAATATTTGTAATTATTTTTTAATTTTTATGCTAAGGTCGGCACACAGGCTGACGGTCCACTTGATGGTAGGTGGCTACCGTCGCCTATAACACAAGCAAGTGCGCTGCCGCTGCCAAACATTGTTGGATTAAGAATAGAGATTTTTCTCTATTCTTACTTACTACCGGGTTGTTACTTACTACCGTCAAACAATCTGCCCAAATTTCTGCAAAATGCAGCGTGCCCTTTTTCTTGAAGTGAAAACTTCTATAGCCGCGTTATACGACTTTGGGTAGGGAATAAATGTATGGGTTCGCATCAGCAACATGCTAATGCTCACAGTTAATGCGCGCGCAGCTGCCTACGTACGCGATCACGCCAACACATTGCATATACCCGATTGTATGTTTGTGCGTTGGACGTTTTTCAGTTTTAAGTTTTCACTTCTGTCGGCAGTCCTCATGACTGCCTCCGATTTTTTCTTACAAAAGGAATCCATCATGGATACCCACCGGCCTGGGGACAGACCGGTGGGTTATGTCGGACTCCTGCCCCGAGATGGTATCGGGGAAGTCCTACCGACCGACTAAACCTCTTGGCGTCCACCGCGTCCGCTATAAGGCGAAGTTGCGAGGTCGGACGAACCGAACACTCTTCCGCAACTTCGCCGCAGTGCAGCGTGCACTGCCAAACCCAGATCAGAGCTAACTGTTAAGAGGCCACTTTCCTACTCGAGCGACTTACCAATTCCATACTACGTAATTCCATGATTACTCATTAGTTATTGTTCGTAGTAATACATGAAAAAACACGACTTTTCTAAAACATAATATGAAGGTTTGCATCGAAAGAAAAAACAGAAATTTATTTTATATCTAGTATAATTAATTTCTAAAATGTGCAGAATTTGTCACATTTTCGCTGGTTGAGATCTCGTGATTATTGACTGAAAGCCAATAATGTTTTCCAATGAAAACATCCTAGCTATAGTGTACATAAAAAATTGGGCTGTCAATAGTTACCATTTATAAAGGTTTTTCTAAAATATTGGAATTGCTGGCGTATGTTTCGTGAGTTGAATAAGTGCGCGAATGTGTTGCTTCGCATTCTGTCTTAGGTTATTAGCATTATAGTAAGTTGAGACAACAAATTCTCCCAAATACCTATTACTGAGTTCCCACGCTCGTCCAGCGCCACCTTAAGTTCATTCCCAAAGTTGACCCTGCCATGGAATCGAATCCGGTTCTCCTGAAATCTAATATCTAATATTGAACATACTAATTCAAACGTGCGTCACTAACCGATTCAAATGACGCAACTTTAAATTAATTTATTGTCAATCGGTAGGTAATTTTAGTAAATATCAAAACTATCAAATGTGTTTAATTAGACAGTTTTATCAGTCACACAAGTCACGACTGAACATTGCTCCCGCTACAGAAAAGAACCCAGTATAATTTAATTACATAATTTACTTGAATGATCTATCTATCTATAAATCGTTAAAAATGTAGCGGATACGGATACGGATATTTGGTGTCAAGATCCACGGATACGAATACGGATCTTAACTTTCTTACTGAATAGGTGTCGGTGCGCGTGACCTTGAAACGGTAGTTAGTTGACGCCCGCCACTTGACGGTTGCATTATAAAAGAGCCAAATGTTTGATTTTAAGAAATAATAACTCTTTTTAACAAAAAATAAAACCGACTTCAAACCGTTTTCTCATGGATGCCATTGTCAGAACAGAAAGCACCAGCTTTCAAATAAAAAAAGAATCGTCAAAATCGATTCACCCAGTCAAAAGTTCTGAGGTAACAAACATTGAAAAAATACAGTCGAATTAAGAAACCCCTCCTTTTTTTTGAAGTCGGTTGAAAAATAAGCTACCTAATCCCCTAAATGTAGAATTTCAGCTATGAATTAAAAATTAATAAGGTAAAAGATCCGGCAAAAAGTAACGGATACGGATCTTTCTTCTCCCTCGGATATCCGGCACATCACTAGAAATATATATGTTTAATTACATATATACTAAAAAGGAAAAATAATTCTGATTCAGACATGTGAAATTTTGAAATGGGACCTCCATTTCAATGCAGGGTCGGTAGAATCTATTCGGATATGGAAAGCAATTCAAGATTTAATTTGTATTAAATTATATTATTAATTAGTCACTTTTTGGTTTAGAAGAAAGATGTTATTATCTAATAAGGGGAACAGTCAGAAAAGAACTACATAATGTAACTCTAAATTAAATAGGTTAAGATTAAGAAAATGTTTTAAAACCTAAGAAAAAGCGGCGCAGACGAAGTGGCGGGCAAAAGCTTGTTTTATATAATATGTAGAGATAATCTTAATGAACACTCACCAATTTTTGTAAATAAAAACGTTTTTATCTATGTGTTCGTTTTGTAGCTTATAACTGATAATAAGAGTGCACGAAAAATTTAATTATAACTATTATGGAGAGCGACAAGTAGGTAATAACGTGATAGTTCAGTTAGAAGTTTTAATCTCTTTTCTATGACCTCTTGCATAGGAAACATTTAAGGTTACAATCATTGTAGTTTTTTTCTTAGTATTTACGTGAGAAGTTCAAGGTCAAGTATAGTAAGTTACAACAGAGATAGTCAAGCATTCTGAGAAATAATAAGATTTCAAATAATTCTAATTTATATTAGTTGGTGACAGCAATTAAGAAATATAAGATCTACAATTAGTTACTCTGTTATCAACTCCTTATACGGTAGCTTTGAACTTAAGTTGTGTGGCAGGAATTCGGTAGTCACAAACGAGAGTTTAAGGTGGTACAAGGTCTCTTCTATCTAAAGAGCATAAGCAAGGCCATTTTATTTTTTACTAACATTTATCGCTCATAATATTTTCAGCGATGGAACTGGTGTCTTTCGCTAAAGAAGTGCTTCAAAATGTCGCCGAGTATGCAGCCAGCTATCAGACCGGTCAGTCGGTGCTCAAATACCTCGATAAGGGTCTGTGGGTCGTAGAGAAGTCTGCCAGATGGGGTGTACCGTGTAAGTGTTTAAATTGGGACAATTAATATATGATCTCTGTTCCAAATGTTGGACTATCGCCAACTCCTGATCTTACTCAGACGGGAAGAAAAAAAAAATTTGCTATTCCAAATCACACAAGGAAAATGAAATAGTCTTTAACTATCATAATGAAATTTTGCATACACGTTGTCAAGGATACAGAAAAGGGGTAAAAAAGTAGATACTGTCCTCGAGCGATCATCTAATATTATAGTATTAAATAAAAGTAAATGAGCCTTACAGTAGTCCATACGATGTTGTAACCTTGGTAATAAGTCGTTGTTATGGCCTCTTTATGTTCCAATATTTCTATGATTTTGTCAATTTAAAAATTGCTGTTCAAATTCATCACAAAGCATTGCTGTTAGAACATAAAAATATTCTTGTTAATTTCGAATAAAATACTCCCCCGCTCTTTTGCTGGCAACTTTACAGTTTAATATTTCACTTTTGCAACACTATTCGATTCCACAGGTTTTTTTTTTTGAAAATAAGTTACATCTGTTGCCTGGAATTTTACTCTATAATTTTTTAGTAGAAACTTAATAAAGTTATCATAACTTTTATTGCAGTGGAACAAGATGATAGTTTACCTCAAGAGACAGTGAGACCACTGCCGTGGATCCTATTCCTGCCACTTCTACTGGTCTTGAGAATAACACGCGAGTCTCTATCCCTTTTCAATTTAATATTGGGAAAACCACCTTTGAGGTCTGCTGATGTGGTAAGCATGTTTTGACAACTGCTGTTTTTTTTTTAATGTATACGAGGGGGCTTCCAAAAATTTTAATGACATGAAAATTAGTAAACATGACATTTGGGTAAGGCTGTCTGGCAGCAGTAGCCACCTCCTTACAGAAGACCACTGTGAAAGAAGACCACATAAAAAAAAATTAAAAACATAACATTTATAAACAAAATATTAAAACAAAATCCATAGAAATATGACTTTTTATTGTTCATTGATTATAAAATATGTGCATCTATCTGTATAACGGATTTTGATGCGGTTTTCACTAATGGAAAAAGCGAAAAACAAGGAAGGTTTGTTTATGTGAACATATGTAATTATCATTTTTCATTTTAATCTTTTGTAAACAACCCAGCTGTTGATTTATCAATGATTTAGCTACTATTTGAGCTGATGAAAAACTTAATTTTCTAGGTAATGTACATACAGAGCAAGCGTAGATACATTCGTGCGTTGAAGTATCAAGGCGCTCGGGTGCTGCGCATGCGCAACAGCACCAGTTCGCAGCCCACAGAGTCGATTTTCGCCCAACTATGTTCCCTGTTGAAGTTCACAATGTGTTTCAAACGCCAATCGTACAATTACGGAAACAACAATACCACACAAGTCAGCAACAACGAAGAGATACTGGTTAGTGAACATTTTTTTTTTCTTAAATATACCCATTTCAGAAAATATTATTCAAATGTTATTTTTTTTATGTACAACTTACTTAAAAGTTTAAATAAAATTATCTTTATACATATTATTATTTTTTTAAATACCCTTCAAAGCAAAATGTACAAAAGGCAAAATGAGCACCACACTCAAAATGCAACAAAAAGCAAAAAATGTGAATTTAGCCTTTTTATACATTCGACGTTTTGCACATTTTGTGCGTTATGTTCATTATGCGTTTTGTTAATTTTGAGTGTGGTGCTCATTTTGCTTTTTGTACATTTTACTCTGAAGGGTAAAAACTCTGAGGAAATTTATTTTACGTTTAAAATCCACGTAAACCCTTAACACCTTAAATAAACTGAAGATCCTAATACAAACAAACGGTCTCTTTATAGAATTTGCTCATAATTCGGCACTGATTGTACAACACATCTTAGAGAATGTGATCATATCATACACACTGATATATTGACAATCTTCCATATTATTATAATGATTGAAGGTGATAAAACGAGATCCACGCGGTAGACAGGAAGCCTCACCGGCAACGAGCAGCGGAGAGTCTCCAATGGAACGTCTCATCGAGAAGATGATGATTGATCTTGATGCAGACTCCGATGAGGACACCTCTTTTGTGGTGAGCAATTTAAACATTTGTTTCTCAAAGTCTTTTAAAACTTTAAGTTTGTCAAAATTTTACCAACGCCCGACGTAAAAACGGGGTGTTATAAGTTTGACGTGTCGTGTATCTATGTATCTATCTGTAGAATCGTAGCTCCCAAACGGATAGATTGATTTTGCTTACAAATAGACCGTTATGGTGGGTGGACAGTGGTATTTCCATGACATATTAATCTAGATCAGATGCTACAGTATCGAATAGTCCTAAATACCAAACTCCTCAGCAATTTACAGCAGATGCAGCAGCGTGTTTGAGCTTCCGCTGTAAATTGCTACCATTACTATTGCTAATTGATGTATGAAGATTGCTAAATTTCATACAAGACTTCTATGCATGCTTGCTTCATAAAGTCACTGAACGTGTTGCTCCAAATTCACCTGTTTTACTTACCCCTTACCAAATTCCCCCATACAAAGAAGTTTTCACTATAATAAAATGAAACGAATGCGGTCCGCTTTTGAACGATGATGTCCTCTCAATTGCAGCTAACAAACACTACAACTACGCTGTCCGGCGGCGAGCCGATAGATTCGGAAAACGAACAAAATCATAACACGGCACCGAACGATACGAATGAGAAAAATTCACTAAACGAATCCACTCTGAAATACAATAATCTAAAAGTAGATGAATGCATAGAAGTCAAAAGCATGGACGAGAGACTCAACGACACGTTAACAGAGAGCGATTGGATCTCGTACATGGAAACTGAAGGTGACAATATCAAACAGAACGACGACGAGTCGCCAACAAATGCCCAGCAGTCGCGTCCGGAATCCTCAACGCCTAAAGAAGAAACTCAAAAGTTAATACAGAGTGAGAAATGCAAGCCACCAAAAACCAAAATCGGTACTAAAATATTAGACATGTTTCGCAGGAGACCGAGTGATAGCGATTCGATGACAGGGGAGAATTAAAAAAAAAAAAAAAATGATTATTTTTTTTATTTTCAGCCAACGGACGTTCCGTAAAGGGTGTGCCCAGTAGAAAGAAAGGTATTAAAAAAAAAGGGGGGGGGGGAAATAAATTAATTTTAAGCATGCAAAGCTTTCTGGTGGTAACGCATGGCTCGGCTTGGCACTGTCGCTCGTAAAGGTTTGGCAAATTGGCATAAAGGCTCGACTTGGCACAGTCGCTTGTAAAGGTTTGGCAACTTGACACAAAGGCTCGGCTTGAGTTAAATGTGTATAAAGTGTAGCGCACGAGGGAAATGTATAAAGTTTAGTGTTGAAAAGTTGCGGAAGTGTAAATCGGTGATAAAATGTTTGGCAGCAGGGAGTCAAGCGGAGAGAAGAGAGTTGGGCGTGCCCGTTGTGCCCAGTTGGCATGTCACTCCGCCCTCTCCCGAACAAACCTCAATTCTAATTCAAGGTAGGATTGATTGAGACACATTTTCAGTGTGGACATACAAAGTCGGGGGCGGGATTAAGTTCCATTCACATCTCTACAGACATGTAACGTTGACAGCACAGACAGCACAGACATTGACAGCACAGACAGACACGCAACGACACCGACCGGCATTGTCGGTTAGAATGTTTTGTCTGGTCGGTGCTGAACATTTTACTAAATAGGCGCGTGTACTCCTTAATTTGTCTGACAGCGTCTGTGAACTAGCTGCTTGTATACCTTATTCATTTAAACGAGCTTATTATAGGGAGATAAAGCGTTCGGCTGTGATTGGTGGAGATAACAGACAATGTGAGTGTACACAGTACATGTTAATTTTTAGTCTGTTCGTAGAACTCTCACTGTTATTATACTGCGTTTTTTAATTTTAATTCGTATTGTTATTTTAAGGTTTGAATTTCGTTTAACTAACGTTTAACGTGTATTAACTAACGTATATTTTCTGTTTTTATGATTATATCACGAACCAAAATGTCTATTATCTTAATTAATAAATAATTCACAACTAAATAGCTAGAATAATTTATACAAAATAAAAGGTGTTAAGGTTGTAGGTAAGTACGTAGGTATTACTATAATATGTTATTGTAGTTTAACAAAGCTAAAAGTAGCGTAGAATGAACGTTCACCTATTATTCCCACTCAAGATTTGCTGTCCTTTTATTTTGTATGGAATTGTGTGAAAGAGAAAGCGCTATATTAGCTCGTTTAAATGAATAAAGATTAGATATGAATAGTTACGTCTGTGTCTTGCATGTTATACAGTACGTGTCTGTAACGTTACGTGTCTGTAGATGTGAATGAAGCTTTATCTGTTAGGCAGTGTAGGCGACTGCGTAGGGACTAACACAAGGTGCTGCAACCGCGTTGCCAATCTTAGTGGGATAAAGGATACGGTATCGGGAGGGGGTGGTTGCTGTTGCCAGACAGTAATCCCTAAAATTGTTCTAAACGGCGATAATCTAATACTGTGATTGCTATTATATCTTTAACACCAGCGTCAAGACTCGTATAATACTAGTCTTGACACTATTGTCTGTACCAAAACAGCATTTCAATGCTGTTAATCCTTTAGCCGCCAGAGTCGAATTTATCCGACAATTATTTTGTGTCCATTTCGCCAGAGCCGTATGTATTCGATATATTCCTCCACTTGTATAATGTTTATTTTTAAATTATTGCGTTGCTTTCTCTTAAAAAAAATTACGAGTCAAGCGCTAGGGCACGACAACGAAGCGGTTATAGGTTTAAGGGATACCAGAGCCCATTACACTACCCCTTCAGAATCCCTTATCCTTAAGGGCGCGTATAAAGAGAAATAGCCAATCCTAGATTTGAATTTAATCTAAGTAAACAAAGTCCAATTTAAAAACTTTTTCAAAATAGGTAAATACATTTTAAATAAAAGTGAAGACTCGGACAGAAAACATAATATAAAGAAATCTCTATAGAAAAAAATCACCAAGTGAACTCTCATTTCCATCGATTTTAGTTTTATTTTCAAAATGACACACATTACATAGCTCAAATTGTATCAGTAATCTCACTTCACAGATTATCTAATGCTCTATGTATCAATTTTTTATTTGACATTGTAGTTTACGAATAATTAATATTTAGTACTCTTGGCACTTATAACATTTTTATTGAGCGAGATGCGCTATCTTGCGTCGCATATTGTGCGTAGTTCTACGTATTTTGTGTCACTGTCATGTCCAAGGGGCCACGCGGGTGAAATTACAAATTTTGTTTGCTTTATACGCACTCTTAATCCTATTATTATGGGCAGCGAATTTGCAGCAGCTGTGGTATTGCTTGTGTTTTGGGCGAGGTTAGCCACCACCTACACTCTCCTGTAAATCTGTAATATATACGACTGGACAGGCTGCCCCATACAAATGACAGCTAATTTTTTGTGCCATTTTGAAACGCCGCCCTCGATTGCCCTGAGAACTAATTTTGACGTTTGCGTCTTTTTATTCCATAGATATGTATTATGGTCACTAATTTTAGTTCTATGGACAATCGGTCTAGCCTACAGCGTCTAGTCTAATGACGTTTTTCAAATAGCCACAAAAATAATTTGACAACAGCCTGTCCAGTGGTATATAATATTACAGGTCAGTGGCCACCTACCATCAAGTCCACTGTCAACCTGTCTGTCGATCTTAACATTAAAATATTGCACGTTATAACAAGTTTTTTTTAGTGTTAATCTCGCCACTAACAAATTCACGTTGAATGAAATGACTAACTATTGGGGCAAATGATAAATTTGGATATTATAATTACGTGTTTACTAGCGAGCAGATTATATGAAGCCCGAAATATGCGTGAAAATTTCTCAAGATATGCATTTATAGTGTTAAAATATGCAACACCAAATAATATAAAAATATATTGTGATTAATTTATTATTTATTTCAAAATCAGTAAACAATCAGTATTTTTATTACTTATACTATTAATAATATTTTCATAGTACGCTCGTGTAGTGTGGTGTAGGTTTAAGATAAAAAAAAAAACTATTATTGTATTTGTACTATACGATCCTGTTGCAAGGTCGCGGATATTATTATTATTATTATTATCTATTATTTAATTATTAGTATGTAGATGTTTTTCATTTGAGGAATCACTGAAGCATATCATCTAAAGGAAATGTTTTCGTTTTTCCAGAAGCTGTCAGATCGCCGCATCATCGTTGATATCATTGCAATGTTGAATAAAATTTTAAATGTACCATATTTTATCGTTTCAGTGCAGAATGCCTCATTTTTTTTTTTACTAAACGTAATCTTTCTTTAATGAAAAATTTTATTTATTAGAGAAAGGTTTAATTGTAAGTCCAATATGTAGTTCCAATAGTACTTTTTCAAGTGAACATTTAACAAAATATCAACAAACATAAAAACATTTTCTTTTTATTACAAATCTTGTAATGTGTGTGCTTATTTTGCATTGAATTCTACAAATACATCTTATATTCAAATGGTCTGTAGGTATGTCTGTAGTAAACTATGTTCTCAACGCATTGTTATATTTCTTAATATAAAAAAAAAATTAACTTCTAATCTCATATTTGTACAAAGTTTTATTTAGAAATGGGCATTCTGCACTTGAACGGGTTTAGATAACTCTATCTTATTATTTTGTATTAAGGTTGGTTCTCACTGCACCGTGAATTGTAGTGACTCAAATAATAATTGAAATCAGTTAAAAACATTAAGGCGATTGGAAGCAGAAACAAGTATCTTGCGCACAGAGACGATAAGAGAAACGACCGTGTTCGTTCTATACCATTTTTCGGTCAATTTAAACATTTTCCCAAGCATTTTCAACATTTTCCTATAGAAAATGTTCCTATAGAATGTTCCATTTTCCATTCCTATGTTTCATTTTCCTATTGATAATGTTGAAAATGCTTAGGAAAATGTTGAAGTTAACCGAAAAATGGTATTTTATAACATTTCGTTTGGCTTTCGCGTAATAAAACTGTCTGAACGGTATACCGGAATTACTGTAGATATCTGCACCAGATTAGACATTTTAACCGAATGCAGAAACAAAACGGGGTCATTTCGTTCTGTCTGCTATTTGTAACGCATCATTCAAAATCATACTAGACATAGTAACGCTTTTGCGGTAGTGTCCGTTTCTTTCTGGTTCGTTTCGTTTCGTTTTCGTTGCAGTGTGTAACCTTATGGCCTTACGCCTGCAGTTGCTTCAATCGCTCGCGTGTGTAATGCATGCCATACACTATCAAGTCTATCGTCCAATCGGCATGATCAAGCACGTTTTAGTTTCGTTTTCGTTGCAGTGTGTAAAGGCCTTACGCCTGCAGTTGCTTCAATCGCTCGCGTGTGTAATGCATGCCATACACTATCAAGTCTATCGTCCAATCGGCATGATCAAGCACGTTTTAGTTTCGTTTTCGTTGCAGTGTGTAAAGGCCTTACGCCTGCAGTTGCTTCAATCGCTCGCGTGTGTAATGCATGCCATACACTATCAAGTCTATCGTCCAATCGGCATGATCAAGCACGTTTTAGTTTCGTTTTCGTTGCAGTGTGTAAAGGCCTTACGCCTGCAGTTGCTTCAATCGCTCGCGTGTGTAATGCATGCCATACACTATCAAGTCTATCGTCCAATCGGCATGATCAAGCACGTTTTAGTTTCGTTTTCGTTGCAGTGTGTAAAGGCCTTACGCCTGCAGTTGCTTCAATCGCTCGCGTGTGTAATGCATGCCATACACTATCAAGTCTATCATCCAATCGGCAAGATCAAGCACGTTTCCGTTTCGTTTTCGTTACAGTGTGTAAAAGGCCTTACGCCTGCTTTTGCTTCAATCGCTCGCGTGTGTAATGCATGCCATACATTATCAAGTCTATCGTCAATTTGACGGTGTGTGGGTGTCATTTTTCAATGACATCTGACATGTCATGAGTATCATGCCGATTGGACGACAGGCTCGATCGTGTACGTCTAGCATAATATAGGCCATTAGCCAAATCTCATTTCATTTCGTTTTTGGGTACAGTGTGAATGAACCTTAACAAGTTATGTTTATAATTTAAGATTTTCTTCTCTTCCGATCACTAAATTACTTTCTCAAACTTTTTAACACTTTTCTTTATTAAAACTTTCCCGTGTGCCCGGTTTAATTTTTTAGAATAAGCGTCTTTCTTAAAAAAAAATCAACGATGATTATTGAAAGTCTGATTGAAATGGTGCAATCTTTTTTTAACTTTTATTATATTTGAATGAATAGGTCAGGTCTGTTGTTATTTATGATTATTTTATTTTTATTACATTATTGTTAAGGTTATTTTATTATAGTGATGGCAACCCCACAATTGGAGAGTCCAGAAGGGGGAAACGTGTTAATATTAAGAATAAAAAATAATAAAATAATAATAAGTGGTTTTTAAAAGTTTTGTTAAATTGAATATTCTATTCCAAAGAGATTTGGGCATGACCAATCAAAATAGAAGACTGAAAATATATATTCCTATTGTAATATATTCTAAATTGTAATGTATGTTTATATGATTTGGTAATTTTTTCTAATTTTTTACTGAATTGGTGTAATAATATAATATATGAAATAATATTGTGTTTTATTTGTAAGTTAAGAGCATTTTACAGGTACAGTCGGCCGCATAAGTCGATCGTTTGTACGTGAAGTTTATTTTGTTCTCTAGTCGTGACAACGACTTATGGCGCGTTGAGTTGCACGTTTACGTTACGTTAGTTGAGTTTACGTTGTTTTGCACTTTTGAATGTGTTAATCGAGTTAGCGGCCGACTGTACAGTAATGAAATATCATGAGCTATATAACGTCCCCCCTATTTTTTAAAAAGTACCTGGAAGTAGTTTGGATCCATCGTCGATCCGTCGATCATCCGTCGATCATCGTCGATCCGTCGATCGTCGAAGTTGCGTGCAACAGCTACAGCTAGTTAGAAATAAAAACATTGCAATTATATTTTCAGTTAGTGGGGTCATTGTTATTTAATTAAGTATCCAAAATATGTTTAAAGTCCGCCATCATCATCATCAATGGTTATCATTGATGATTTCAATACAACTTCTATCGAACTCTTGGAATTCAAGTCTAAAATAAGATCTATTTGTTTCCGCATAGGATATCGAACCGGTCTCGTTGGACTGGACATGTGATGAAAAGCATACATAATGCACAACTATGGCACATAGTAGGTAGGTACTACGTACGAGTATATATGCAAATCTCCTTATTATCTTATTTAAACGAATCAATACTAATAATAAATCTGTTAGGGTCGGTCATGGAGTAATTTACTTTGTTTTCAGAGATATCGTGTTTATAGGCTCTATACATGATACTGAAACTAAATTGACGATTTGTATGTATGTATGTATGTTCCTCCATAACTCTTAAACGAATTAACTGATTTTCATGAAACTTGGTAGATAAACATTTTGACGTACAGGACACAGGATAGGCTACTTTTTCTTTTTCAACGCGGACGAAGTCGCGGGCGCCAGCTAGTGTAATAGCTGTGTGTGTAGCTACTGAAAGTGCATGTTCAATATAACTGCAAAAGACAAACTCCGACCTCCGACATAATATCTAAATAAATCTGCTCATTTAATTTTGTGTTTTTTTATCACATTATCATAATAATGTGATATAGTGAAATACATAATACGACGAATAAAAGGTGAAGGTGTTCTAGTGTTTTCGTCTATCGTGGTCTATCTGATAGCTATATCTATAATTCTATCTATATACATGTAGTGTAGGTGTGTATGTGCGTGTGTGTGTGTAAGTTACATTACGTCACAGATACACGTCAGTCTCAGTGTTGCTGACTGTACGACTTCATAGAGCCTATCCTTAGTGCCATTTTGAACGATTTTTAATTCTGAAATCGAACCGTAAATATTTGACAACAAAATGAAACTCGTGATTTTTATATAATTTTGATATAAGTAACTGTTAAATTTAAAGTCCATAGTATTAAACATATTAGCTATTGTGTATACCTACTGTTCACGAGTTATCTACTACGAGTAGGTAAAGATGGAAAGTTTTGAATAGCAGTACACTTACAAAATAATTATTCAAAATGAAAGTAACTATTAATCGATAGTAAAATAGGTACTTACCTAATTAGGTACCCATACTACGTGACCTCCGAGGACCACCTGTCGACAACGAGAGGACGCCGAGCGACGAGGTCAGTGCTGGTCAGCTGCCAGGTGGCTCTAATAAGCTATGACCTTAACTGTTCTGATACACTTATTAGGCAGAGGTCATAATGAAAGTACTTAAGTACTTAACTTTTTTTTTAATTAACAAGATCTTTTTTAATTTTAAAAATATATAATCATGTTATGTCAATGTAACGTTATCTAACCTCTGTCATTTTTAATGTGTACTTATCTATGAATCCGAAGAAGTTACACAGTAGAATAGTAGAAGATTGATTCTATCTTTATTAGTTAGAATTTATTAGATTTTATAGTCGGTTAAGAATTCTTTATTAGTAAACACCCAATCTATCTGTACAGTCGAAAACTACATAGTTTTCGACTGTACAGATAGATTGGGTGTTATTCACACAGAGCATAGTCTCTGGTGTTAACGATTTTTAGAAGCAAGTGAAATTTAATCTTGTAGATAAATAAATAAATAAAATTATTTTTATTGCAAACATAAGTCTACAGACTTTTAATTTATAAACAACGATTATAGTACAAAATATGTTCTGCCCGACAAGGGCATGTAATTTTCTAAAATATTAAAACTGATAGATGGTCTACTTGTAAAATTGAAAATAACCCTTTTTCCTCATAATTTGGAGAAAATAATTATCTGAGTGGAAAAATTTTCAAAGTTGGCAACATTGGGCAGTCAGCAGCAGAGAGCAGAGCAGTGAGCAGTCTCGCTCGCGGCTGCACTGACAGACCGCGATTAGTCGCGGAGGATTTTCTCCGTTGCCTTATTGTCGGTGTTAAGTTGTTCCATATAAATTAATATTAAATTCACGAGATTCAAATTAAAAACACCACCATGGATCCGGAAGCATTTTTGGATGTGGCCAATCAGGTCATCAAGTTGAAAATGTATCCATATTTTGATATTGCACACTCTTTACTGTGTGCTCTAGCGGTAAGAGAAGATTTAGGTGCTGGTAAGCATTTAATTGACAATTTTTAAACATTTCCCGCCATTTCTGAAACTAAAATGAGCCACTTGTTTGATGTTTTACTATTACCAATGCAGCTTACGATGAAAAAGATATACATACCAAAATAAAAGCCGTTTAAAGGTATTTATAAATAGATTTGTTCCCGGTCTCACCGCATATGCTTCATAATGTTCTATAGATACTGAGACGGGAATAAAAATAAGATACCTACACCATAGTGTAATTATATTGCATTAATCTTTTATTATAAAATTTTAAAATCAATACTATTCTAATTGCCTATTAATTTTTATTTCCATAAAGAAATTTATCATGCTGATGTGATGACAAAGTTATACCCAATCTAAAATATTATTCAATGACATTTGTTAAAAATCTTAAAGAAAAATAATTTTTTTCCATGATTAATTCGATATCATTTCTCGAATTTTCACGCAAAAATACAATCTTCGCTTATCCGCAAATCTTGGATATACCTAGGTCTGATAATCTGATAAAAAAGCAGTGTAAGCTGCATTTTTTATATTTGCGTACTCGTCGATAGACGGCATTATAATTTTTATAAGCTTTTTTGTGAATAAGAAATCATAAAAATAAAAACACTGTGACCTCAAGGGCTCGTCCGGGATTTGAACCCGGGACCTCTCGCACCCGAAGCGAGAATCATACCCCTAGACCAACGAGCCATGTTAACTGTAGTCGAATTTATCAAACATTTACCACAATTTTATTATCTTGAATAGTATTGAATATGGAACATACATTTATAATAGTAGATATCCGAACTAAATGGGAGACATAGGTTTTCGGAAATCCGATAATCGATCTTATATCTTTACTTTTATGCATTTACATTTATGTAGGTACCAATAAAAACACCTTTACAATATAAATCTCGTTTAGTACTTTATGTGAGAGAGATAGGTTATATAAATCAATATTATACCTAGTCCAGCCATAAGTTCTATTAAAAATGAAAATGCATTTACTTTTTTGTGACGTAAGGTAATCTTTATAAAACTTATATATGCATAATTATTGAAGTCTCAGCAAAAAAATAATAAATAATTCTATTCAAAATGGCCACCTTTAACTTTGATACAGGCCTTTAATCTGTTCGGCCACGAATCTATGGATCTACGCACGGTTTCCCATGGGAAATGTAGCCACTGCTTGCTCCAGAGATTTCTTAATTACTTCAAAGCAAAGAGCATTAAACGGCATTCAACGAAATTATTGATATCTTATTTATATACCTACCTATTTACAATCTATAATCAGTTAATTTTGGGGTCGGTTCAAGCCAAGGACAGTTTAATTCTGCGGCTTCTCCGACTCCAAAATGGATATTATTTTCTTTTTGACAGGTGCTCAAACATTTTCACGTAAACATCCGTTGTCATGTTGGTTGTCGACGATGCTGGTCATCTTCGCTGGAGGTATGGTGGTCAACGGTCTACTGGGCGAACCCATACTGGCACCTCTCAAAAACACACCACAACTCGTCATTGGCACTGTCACTTGGTAATTAATTCCATAATATAATATTATGTCACAAATGAAACGGGACATCAATGTAGTACAATTTAGGTACACAGCACAACTGTTACTAAAAAACGGTAAAATATTTTTTCGTGTTAATGTTGACAGTCGGACTGACGGTGCACTTGATGGTAGATGGATACCATCGCCTACGCCTAATACAAGCAACAACCTAATATAAACAATATATCACTAGGTACATATAAAAAACAAAGTCCTCCGTTATGCTGTTTTCACCAATGGATACAGTGGTTCTCGAGGTAGGTTTTAGTATATAATTTACAAAGTTACACGGGCGAAGTCGCGGGCAGCAGCTAGTTTAATTATAAAAATAAAGGATATAAATAAAAAATTCGGAGTTAGTGGGTTTTATAACGGATATAACTTTTACTTATAGCTTGTTCTATGTACATTTCAGGTACATAGTGTTTTACACGCCTTTCGACGTTGGGTACAAGGTTGCGAAGTTCTTACCAGTGAAGGTAATTGCATCTGCAATGAAGGAGATATACCGCGCCAAGAAGGTTTACGACGGTGTAACGCACGCTGGCAAATTGTACCCTAACGCCTACGTCATTATGATCATTATTGGTAAGCGTTTGAACAGCACTTTTTACATTTTACTTCTGAATGAATTGCTATTGGAAATTTCAAATCGTACTCTGACATTTTTTTGCTTGCTCATTTCGTTAACGGTTAAACGGCACAGTTAGTTTAAGTTATCAAGTTATACTTGACTCTCTCTTGCTTATAAAAAGAATGTTGTAAAGAAATTCTACATCTGGTAAGCGTAAATAGATTTGCATTTCTTGGATGATCTATCACAAGTTACCTATTTGTTTTTTTTTTCATTTCTTTTGCGAATTTTGTCTATAGACCTAGACAATGCTGCCGGCAAAAGCACTGTCCAATTTGTAACGAAGAAATATTAGTCTCAAAGAAAGAAATTAGTCATTTTCATGCACATTCCCACACACACACAAACACAAATTTATAGATCCAAAATGAAAACTGATTTAATATAAAGATTTAAATCAAAGTATTGGCAAGGCACACTGAGTTCATAAACTTTTTCCCTTACAGAAGACGTTTTAAGGATGCCAATGCCTTATTATATTCTATTTCTTATTCTAGGTTACTAAATTGGCAGCGCACTTACAATCTTTCTCTTTGGTTTTCCTTATGTTATAAGGCGATGGTTGCCATCTACCATCCTTGTAAACCGAGTACAAAATCAATATTGCGTGGATTCCAGGTACTTTGAAAGGAAATGGGGCTGGCTTCACGAGATTGGTGGAGCGACTTATTCGAGGGGCTTGGACTCCGACCGCCATGGAGACTATGCAGCCCAGCTTGTGAGTATATTAGGTTTATTAAATAAACAAAATATTGCATATTAAAAAAAAAATGAAATATTCACGAAAAAAAATTATGCAAAGTTATACAAAGTTGAGTTTTTATACAAATCACTAGTTTACTCTGTGCAAAGATTATAAAGTTTTTTTTCCAAAAACATCCCGACTATTCTTGTATTGTATGTTGTATGTATTGTACGTAAGATACATGTTTTATAATAATAATTTCAGTTACACAAAGGCCTCGCTGGTGGCATCGGTTATCTTTGTACTGGACAAGAAAACTGACATCATTTCGGCGCCTCACGCGCTCGTCTACTTTGGCATCGTCATATTCTTTGTATATTTCAAGGTTTGTTTACATGTTCTATTTAAAAAAGACTTTAATGAAATTTAGGTAAATACATAATACCTATACCAGGAGCGGCGTCGCGCAGTCGCGAGCATTGACCGCGTTCCTTTCCGCGCGGCGTTAAGAGGGGACGCGGGTACAGCAGAATTTGAAAAATAGATATTTGAAGTAACTATTGCCATCGCGCTGCCCACCAGCCTTCCCCCGTTTTGTGCGATAGGGACAAATGCAGCTCAGACCGATTATACCTACAAAATTCCCCTGTTTTCTCCTCTAAAAATTGAGCCTATCGAATAATTTTTACACAAATATTTTCAAGAAGAACGAATCTATGTCCCTATTATTTTTTTTTATCTTAAAAGTCTTTCAAATTTGTAGTCAAGTCGTCTGATTAGGGTGACATAATAGGGCCATTTATTACGATCTTTGAGAAGTCATTTTTTCTTATGTCATTAGTTGGTGGAAAAAAAGAAATAGCTTTAGCAGACCTAGATTTTATAACAAAAAAAAATTTGCTCTAGAACGATTATCCAGGGAGAAAACAGGGGATAACATTTGTATGGAAAAACGCTGGTAGCGTCCCCTGTTAAATACATATAATAACAAGGAGAGGACAGTTTACGGTCTACATTTAGTAAGGTATTGTCTCAGTGCGCTTCAGGTGGCTTCAGGGCGCTCGGGGTCTCGAGCGGCCGCGAGTGGCTCCTCGGCACCGTTACTAGAGGGAGCGCGCAGTCCCGAGGCGCCGCGAGTCGGCACGGGCCACCGCGTTACCCGTTTTTTCTGCTACATGAAATTGCGTTTTATTGACTGAAGATAAAGTACAGAATACAATATGCAAATAGGCGCGTCGCGTCCCTGCTCGTCGCTGCTCTGAATGTAATAATGTTAACGAATCTTGGAAGATTCGATCTTTGAAGCGCCAAAAGATAGATGCTTTTGAAATATGGTGCTGGAGACGGATGTTGCGCATACCACGGAAGACCAAGAGGACAAACAGCTCTATCCTCAAACAACTTTTGATTTAGATCAGACTAATATTCTATTTCATATTGTTCTTAAAAAGTTGTACATTACATTTCCATAAATAATACCAAGTGCACCTTTCACCAAGGTGTTCCGTGGTGAAGTTAAAATTAGCCAAATGAATAATTTTAATCTAAAAATGATTGAAATTTTCAGTTGTCATCGATCCTTTTGGGAATCCACGATCCGTTTGTTCCGTTTGAGAATCTGTTCTGCGCGTTGTTCCTGGGCGGAATATGGGACTCTTTGGCCAAATTGCTTGGCAGGGGACAGCCTAAGGAGGAGAGCAAGGACGCCAAGAAAACCAATTAAAATGTGCGATACGTAAGTCTTACAAATTTTATTTTTTTAATTTTTATTTACATTTTATTTTTCTAATTTTACTGATCATTTTTCAGCTGAACTACCAAACTATTCTTAATTACTGCACGAGTTTTTCCAAACCCAAAATTACAAATGATAATTATTGAAAATGCGAAGTACCTAATTCTTTTATTATCACTACATATCACTACATATTATAAAACAAAGTCCGCCGCCGCTCTCTGTCTGTCTGTTCGCGATAGACTCAAAAACTCCTCCACCGATTTTTATGCTGTTTTCACCAATGGATAGAGTGGTTATCGAGGAAGGTTTTAGTATATAATTTACAAAATTACACGGGCGAACAAGCAGCAGCTAGTTATTTATATATGATAGTATATACGAGCATATGCAAATCGATTTACTTAAGGAGTAAACTCCAAAAAAATAATAACATCCCCGCAAATTGCGAATACACGGGAACCTTGTCACGTCCACGTGACGTCATCCGCAACTAAAAACTCAGTACTGGCCGGTGTTGCCAAGTACTGAGTGTGTCCATGAGATTACGTCACCAAAATGGCGGCCAAATGTATTAGCAATTTGCAGGGCTTATAGTTTATCTAAAACTACTTTGGAAACTCCTAAACTAAACTAACTGATTTTTAATATAAAACCTCTTCTGTTTTATATTTTTCAGGTCAACAAGTCACTTAATCAACTGACACCGACAATACGATAATCAACGGTCGCACATTTTTTGTTCCAAAGATTAAATATTAAAAAAAAAATACTAAAAAAAATTGTAAAACCCTTTTAAACCTTAAAAAAATGGCACAACGACCAAAGGTAGTTTTAAGTTGACTAGTCATACTTACATAAAGATTCATTTACTTGTTTATTCCTAATTTACCAAAAAATGTATTAAGTGTAACAATCATGTAATAATATATTTCTTCCAATGTCTTACCATAGATTTAAATGTTTGGTTATTTGTTTTATAATAATAATCTAGGTACCGCGTCTTGTTACATCCAATTTACTTGCCAATTTAGTAATAGAATATTTTTTAATTGTAATTCTCCTAAAAAGTGTGAAAAAAAAAAGAAACGAGCATTGTAATTAATAAGTTAACTTAATTTCTATGGATTATTTTATTTTCTACTAGGTAACGTTTCTATAAAAAAAAATAGGTGTTAATTTTTGAGAAATACATATTAGCCATCAGATATTAGTTAATCTGTGACATTGGATTAATTATTGTAGTCTGTGTCTTCCTTTTGACACTTGTATAGAGTATGCGATCACTTTGCTTTTAAACTTTATTTCTTTAGCAATAAAGTTGAAAATCGTTAAAATATTGATTTTAATTATTTTAAATTTCATTGCGTTAGAAGAATTCTATATTTTTCTATGTCGTTATTGTGATTATTAAAAAAAAAAACTTTAAAAAGGAAAACTATATAGTTCATGTTTATTGTTACTTATAACAGAAAATAGTTTGATCCAAGGAATATTATTGTATGACGAAACGAAAATCGACCATTATATCATAACGACTTCCTTTACCTATATTTAATGTTTTTTTTTTCTATTTCATTATGTACTCTTAATCAATTCGATTCATTTCAGTATTATATTATTCTATATCTAGATAAAGTCAGAGTATTATGCATTTTGATGTGATGAAAGGCCTGACCAAATCGCAAGGGTGTTCGCGGTGAGGGGCATGCATTTCTTAACATTCTTCTTAAGTATTTCTTTTAAATCGTCATAATTATAATATCTCTTTAAAAAAAAGGAAGTAAATAAATAAAATTGTTTTTATTACCTAGTTGTTTTATTTCAATTGTGCTGTGTTTGCATTTGCGTATATACCTACTTACCTATACTAAACGCAACAATTAAAAAATATAAAAAAGTTCCAAATTTTTAGGCGATTTTCAACAGGCTGTAACTTCGAAAAAAATGATTCGAAAATGAAAAAAAAAAATGGTCATGGTCAGAGCTCATTAGAAAAGTAAATTGTAGCTTCAAGTCTCAAGTTTTTGAATCTTAGCTTCAAATATTTTTCTCGTTAGTGGTTTATGAGTAAGTCAGAAAACCAACGACAAAAAGATTTTCAAAATTTTTGCTCGTCTTAAAATCGCTGTAAAAACCGTAATTTTTTTTTGTAATAGCACTATAAAGATCTTTTAGAGAATTTAATTCCCTATAGCTTGATCTCGTCATGAGCTGTGTACTCCGATGGTTTGTCACTGAGTTTTCGTCGATCAAAGCGAAAAAGTCATTTTTGACTTTGATAACTGATTACTCTGGCAATAACGGTCGTACAGAAAATTAAAGTAGAGTTTTGTAAACTGCAAAACATTTCCTACAAGATGCTTAAATTGGATTTTGATAAAAAAAATTACAAACTGAAAAAGTTGACAGAAAAAAAGGTAAGAAACTGCAAATTTAAGGATATTTGGATAACTTGCAATAACTTTGCAAATAATGCAGATACGAAAAATTTTTTTTAAAGCTTTTCAACCTCAATGTGTCCTGAAAAAACCCTAAAAGTTTTAAGGTGCCGCGATTTATTTTTCTTAGTGTCCGGAATGTTTAAAATTATAGTTTTGCTGAAAATCAAGATAACGGGCAATTTTTCATTTTTTTCCCTTAATTTGAGTTTAAACGGTTTTTTTTAGCAATAATCCATATTTTTTTCATTAGAAGCAGGATCCGTAGACGTACGAAAGTTACCGACATAAGCCGGTGGATCAGTAAGTTGAAGTGGCAGTCGGCACTCAGCAGGACATAGTAAGTGAGGCGAAGCCATCGCCCTGAGCTGGGTTTGGGTGTGTGGGGATCCGAGGATAAGGCCTCGTTGTGATCTCGGACCCGCACATCACCGCTCATGGTTAAATCCGGGCTTAGTGGGTATTCCCGGTGATAAGTCACTTGGTCACCGGTGGGGCGGAGTCCCACACTCCCCCTCGTCGACTGTCCCCGTCGACGAGGGATAGAGTGTAAAGGTCATTACTCCTCCTAAAAAAAGGTACTGAAAGCCTTGAGCCGCTGGGGCCGGAAGGTTCTCGAGTGTAGGCTACGGACCGGCAAGCGCAGAGCAGTACGTCAATTCACAAGGTGGACAGACAACCTGATAGGGGCCAAGGGTCGACGGTTACAGAAATATACAGGATACTAGCTGGTGCCCACGATTTCGTCTGCGTTAAAAAATAAAAATATAACACCTGAGAAAATATCTAAAATCTTAATCGCTGTGATGTGACCGAACGGTGACACGCGCAATTTTTTATATTTTAGACGATCCCTAACATTCTTTCATTTATATATTTTTTTAATATATTTTAGCGATTCTTGGTAATTTTACATTTTTTCAGGATAAAAATTGTCCTTATGTTATTCCAGATAATAATTAACTATCCGTATGCCAAATTTCATCTAAATTCGTTGAGCCGTTTTTGCGCGAAAGAGTAAAAAACATCCATCCATATACACAAATTTTTGCATTTATAATATTAGTAGGACGAAACAGGTCTGTTTTCTGATAAATAAATAAAATAACTGCCAAATATTTCAGTACAAACATTTGGAACCATCAAAATGTGTCTCTTGAACTTATAAGTCTAAGAAAAAAATTATAATTATACTTATGACAAATATAATTTTACATTTAAAATATGCAAGTAGTTTATGCACCAATAGAGCGGCGACTATTAATCCGCCTTGTACTGTACTGTACTGAGCATGTGCTTCCGAGGTCACTGCCAGGCGGAGACTCGGACGCATTTACACAGTCCTGATTACGTTCTCAATTTATCAATAAAACTAGCGGCCTGCCCCGGCTTTGCACGGATGCATTTTTTTTCGCAAATCATATACAAAAATCTTCCTCGATTATTGCTGTTTCCATGTGAAAATGGTATAAAAATCAGAAGAAGTTAGCCGAGAAATAGACAGCGTATTTAGGTATATTAAAATATATATTATATAGGTAGTAATAGATATAGATAGACTTGGTATTTGTCTTAAGCATATTTTTTTATTGATTGAGTTAATAAAGCTAGGTTAGTTTACGATAGGATTGTTTTCCAGTCCAGTCGTTTAATTTTTTCAGTTATTTTCTATGCACCTATTTATGGTAGAACATGGGCTTCCTCAATTCCTGCAGGGTAGACAGCGTACTTGTACCCCACTGGTATTGTACCTTTAGACTGTCTGTCCTCTATTATAACATAAAAAAAGAATTTTACCCATTAACAAAATTCTGGTGAAAAAGTAATTTTTCAGTATAGTATTTTCTACTGACGATCCATTTGACGGTAGATGGATTCCTATAAGACACCACATAGATTCCAATAAGATGGATTGTCCAATTTATAATCACAAAAACCTTTATTCTTTGAATGTATTCTATTTTCATAGACGTAGGTGAGACTCATTCGTTTGTTCTCGGCTCTGCAATACTTATAACGTTGCTTTTTTTAAATGTTAAGGTCGACAGATAGGCTGACGGTCCACTTGATGATATGTGGGCCACATAATGTGGCTACCGTCGCCTATAACACAAGCAACGCCATAAGTGCTATCTACAACTGCGCTGCCGACCATAGAAGGATTAAGGATAAGGGATGGGGTAATGGGCTCTGGCATCCCTTACTCACTCACCGAAACACAACAGCACATATGCTGTTATTTCACTATGGTATTCTGTAAGGTGGCGGTTACTGCCGCCAGACGGGCTGCCCAAATGACTGCGAAACGCAGTGTGCCCTACCACTACTTATAAGCAGTCCTGGATTTATAAATAGGCCGTATAGGCCGCGGCCTAGAGGCGGCAGCGTCCTAGGGGCGGCAGATTTCAGAGTACGGTCATTCGATTTCAGACGATAAAAGTCAAACACGTTCACTGGTTTTATCATGCTTTTTTATACTTAAAATAAATCCCTTTAGAAGAAACTCATTCCCATCGAAACCTAGTGAGTGATAGATTGAGAGCAGTGCGGCGGCGAGCGGACAGCAGTGGCTTATTCTCTAGCTCTTCTCTACATAGAAGCAGAGATAATGAATACCATAAACTATGATGATATTATAGATGATTTTGCTATTAAAAAGTCCCGTAAAAAATTGTAAAACTTGTTTCTTTTTTGCACTCTTTCTTAATGACTAATTCATTCGTTTATTTAACTTTAAGGCATTCTAAATGTAGTAAACAACAAATGGAAAATTATTATTTTAGAAATGTATGTACATGGGGCGGCGGAAAAAAGTGGCCTACACTCATAAAAAATATAAATCCGGCACTGCTTATAAGGTTAGAGGAAAACAAAACAAATGCGGTGTCTAAGTCATCCACCGTTTGCAATATACATACATCAGCGATGCGTGTGCGCCGGCGAGACATCGCACTTCCACCGACAGTATGAAAATCAAGTTAGATGCGCGTCAATGCGCGTAGATGTTCGTACGGTGCGGACGTCTCGTACACATTTCATATTAAAATTCGTTTATTTATACACATTTTTGTTAGTGAATATTTATTGTTCAGGTTTGAAGAGTCGATGACAGTTGAACACTAAGCTAAAGGTGAGTCTTCACTGTTTAACGACATACATAACTGTGAAAGTGAGCGTAAAGTTTTTCTGAGAAAACAGTTAGTTATTTGATTTGTTTGATGCACGCAAGGCATCGAGGTGACAATAATAATATTAGATTGATTCTTTTCTATAAAAGAACACAAATATTTAAAAGATATATAATTAAAAGGTAAATATTTGATTTATATTTTTTTTCTGCAATGAAATAGAATAAAGTGATGTAATTATAATGAATTTTAAATAAATATTAGTTTTTACGTTTCGACGGAAATTTTTTCTAAATAAATCTTCCTAGGTACTTTAGATGCTCTAAAATGTTGCTTTTTATCACCTTAATAAAACAAAACCTAGATTTTTTTAGCGAAAAAGCGATTGACCTCAAAACTCACCTGATCTCATAGCAAGTACAGCTATGAGGTCGAAGATGGAGTTCGCTTCCCTCTGTTCTTGAAGATCCCAAGTTTTATATATTTCTAGGAACACTGAAGAATGGAAATAATTCCAGGCCATCGCTGTGTTGAACGAAACTGAGATTAAGAACCAAGTAATTTATAGTTTTTGCGAAGATTGTTAGAGGCTTCAAATATAACAGACATTGCACCAAAGATTTATTTTAAAAAAGAACAGAAATTTTATTCCTTGTACGTTGTAGGAATGCAAAAAGGGAATACTCAGTTCGGATGTTCCCACGGGTTATATGTAATTATGGTAAAAAAAAACAAGAACGCGAATTATGTTACGCGCCTCTTCGTCGAACGTTTTGATCCATAAACGAGTTAGCGGTTTCCTCTGAACACGACGTTTTCTATACTTAGAAGTTGTTTCGAGTTAATATAGATTTAGGTTTATTATCCTGTTTACAATTCCAAGAAATAGTTGAAACTACAACTATTAAGAAAGCCGTCAGAACCTAAAATTTTGTAGATACACTGGACCGCAAAGAAAAAGGGTCGGTTAGTAAATCTCTAATATCTTCAAAAGTATCTGACCTAGCTTTATGAAATAAAGACTAAATTAAAGAATATTTTAATGTGCTTAAATAAAAATAAAATTTATTTAGTTTAGCTTTAATTTAGTCTTTATTTCATAAAAGCTAGGTCAGGTGCTTTTGAAGATATTGAAGATTTTCTAACCGACCCTCTTTCTTTGCGGTCCAGTGTAGGTAGGTAAGTATATGTTTGTAAGGAATGAACTGAAAAACTAATATAAATTAATCAAATAAGCTAGATTTTAAAATTTCTTTAACCCTTATAGAAAGCTACATTCTCAGTGACTATAACATGGGCTGTAATTTATTAAAAAGTAATAATAGAACCTGCAAAAATTAACCCAAGGTGAAAAAAAATTGTCTACAAAAGTCATTATTTAGCGTACAAAAGTCACTATTTAGCGTACAAAAGTCAGTATTTAGAATTAATTAATTCGGCTAAGGCCCTCTTTCACCATCTGTCAAGTAGGCTAATCTGTCATTAAAGTCACCGGTAACCGGGGATAATGGAGCTGATATACCTTTGTTTGTACGGTAAACGTCCCAAACATTAAATAAAAAATAATTTAAAAAAAATCACCTATCGAATGATGCAGTAAACCGAGTGCATAATTCAATATAACAGAAAATGATTTCTAAAAGTAACTAATCAACGCTTTACTTTTAGTTGGTGAAAGAGGCGCTAAGTAGGATTTTCTACCTAAAATCATATCGTGTAGGATCGAAAGATTCTACATTAACATTCGATTATGATATTAATGCTTATCCAACTAAATACTTTCATAGCTTGATGTACATGTAAATTCCTCTTTAAATTATTCGAATCGTATATACCTTTCATTTAGAAGTACCTAACAAAAGGTATAAAAATTGCTAAAATTAAAATACTTTATACTATACTACTAATATTATAAAGCTGAAGAGTTTGTTTGGGTTTTTGTTTAAAAAATTGTATGTTCATATCTTAAGTAAGGTGAAGTCCACGCGAACGAAGTCGCGGGCATCGGCTAGCATTAATAACGAAGTTAGGCACCTAATATTTCTTGAATTTATTTCTTTAATCCTTTAGCGATTAAGTATTAAAGACATCTAATCATAAAGAATTAATTACGTTGATTGTGTAATCAAAGTATTTATAAATACCTAAGTCAATAGGTTTTTTTTAATTAATAAGAATATGATCAGTAAAACAAAATAAACATTCAATATCAATACTCATCATTTAAAACTTCCTTGAAATTCTAACTGCAAATTCACGATTGAAAAATTATGACTTCCTTAATTCATTAATACGTGACTTGATCCCATGGTCATGAAACCTCTTAACAAAAGACAGACTAGACATAAGTCTAGTCATATAAATGAATACTAGCAGTGTATACTATATATCTAGTCATCTGCGGCGATATACTATTTTTGAAGTCTAACTTCTAGATTTTGAGTAGGTACCTAAGTTGCTACTATTTTGCCTTTCGTACAAGTTCCTGAAAAAGAGGGATAGGTATATTGGCTGGCAGAATTATTAGGGACTCACAGACTAGTGATCCTATCTTCTTGCCTATTAAGACATCCTATTTAAAAGTATACCTTATTCTTCTTAGCCGTAGAATTTTGGCCTGACCTTTATTATATATGTAGTTAAAAACTTTTATTTGCAGGTCCTTCAACAAACCAAAGAAATAAACAAATCAAATGCCACGTTTCAAGAATATTTTAGTGACCGGAGGAGCAGGCTACATCGGCAGCCATTGCGTAGTCGATCTGATAGAAGCCGGTCATGACGTCATTGCCATAGACAATTTCGCGAATGCAGTAGGCGATGAGCAGGGCTCTCCAGCACTACGCAGAGTTGAGGATATCACTGGCAAAAACATTGTCTTTTACAAAGCGGATTTGTTGGACAAACCGCAAATTAACCAAATATTTGATAAGGTAATAAGTGAATATCACAGAGAGTGCGATTCCTTGCTCCTTGCATTGCAGTGAAAAAAGTTATGAGCGCGGGCAGTGTCTGGCAGTGGATATTATTTTGTAATACCTAATATTCTACAAAAGATATATAAAAATCAGTCTTTAGAAAATAAGTGGCTAATCCTATTTTTACTTACCTACCTATCTCAATATATGTTCAAAGTACCTACATAGAAACACTACTTCATCCCCACATTGTGTCCTCTAGAAAATAAGTTATGTCTGGCGAAATGGCCCATTACGTGGTGTGGGATCTTAATGTATAACTTCTAAACCATTTAACGAATTTTAATAAGATTTTCACTACTGAAAAAAATGATGTACGAGTAAGGTTTGTGAATTTAACTTTAAAAAAAAAATCTTTGCGAAGCAGACGGCTGGTCAGTAGGTAGTCTAGGTAGTAAGATTATAACTAATAAAAAATGTTTGTTTCAGCATAAAATTGAATGCGTTATCCATTTCGCAGCCCTCAAGGCTGTCGGCGAATCGATGCAACAGCCATTGCTTTACTACCAGAACAATTTATTGGGAATGCTCAATTTACTGGAGGTAACTGTGTTTTTTATTGAAATTTTGGCTTTAAGACAGAGATAACTTTGTAAAATTCAAATCGAACCTGAGACCGCTGAGACAAAGCGCTAAGACAATCGCTTTAATCACTCAACCAATAGGCTCGTCATATATGATTCAGTTTAGATACTATTTTAAGAAAACATCTAGGTACCTACTAGGTATACATAAGGTCATAAATTATAATCAAATTATAATAAAATCAATAAAATATCAATAAAATAAAATCAAATAAATGTTAAAAAAAAATTATATACGTTGTGCTTATGTTACTGAGTTCGAAATTTTTGTAACAGTTGTAATAGTTTTTAGAATTTTTGTCTATTTGTCTGTGCACGCTTTGGCATACAAGACATGTAACCTATAGTTAGATTCAAGGTATGAATAATTTAATTGTAGGTGATGCGTTCGCACAACTGTTATCAAATGGTGTTTTCGTCATCGTGCACTGTGTACGGCGAGCCCGAATACCTTCCGATAACAGAACTGCATCCGACTGGCAACATCACAAATGTTTACGGAAGAACCAAGTACTTTATCGAGGAAATGCTCAAAGATCTTAGCGCTGCAGACAAAGTGAGTCAAAATTATTCATATTTAAGTAGGTATATTTATAAGTAATGTTATTATAATATTTACATTGCATAAAACTGGAAAGCAGCTTGTCTACGAGATTAAATACTAAATCTAAATGACTTAAGTATGAAACTAAATTTTTAGTAATTTATTTATTCAATATTTAATTAAATTGATGAATTTAAATAATATATATATGATTTCGGTTTATCGTTCTGTCCCTCATACTGTGAATGGGTAGATGAATATAGGTTACCTAAGGGTATACTAATATTTTAAATTTTTAATAATTTAAAATTATTTTAGGTAAATAATTTGTTTTTATGTGCAAATTACATAAAATACATATTTCAAAAAAAAAATCTATTTTTCATTTAATTTAATGAAGTAACCGTTTTAGCTAGAAAATCATCCATGTTTCCTACTCTCGGGCAAATTTTAAATATTCAAATTTTAAATATATCTAAATATCTAATATTTAGCTAGCTACTGCAAGCGGTTGTAAACTTGTGTGTATGGTCAAACTTGTGACCCGGTTTTTGACCACTTTCAAATGTCAATTGATGTTCCAAAAACCCGATTGATGATAGGTCGAGTTCAAGGGCACAGAGTTCCGTTACTATAGAATTATTCACGAATTAGGTAGGTAACTATGTTATGTACACGCTATAAAATTTATAAAAAAAATTATAATTAACCATCTTAATTAATTATTTACAAATGGTGTATCATATTAAGCTTCTCAATATCTCAGGAAGCAGAATTTTCATATCGATCTGAAAACAAAATCTGATTCCACTAACATCGATGTACTCTAGTAACAATGTAATGGAAGTTCAGTTACGAGTATCTAACGTTTGAATAAAATGTAAAATTCAGTTAAATACTAGATAATATTTTCCGTAATAGTCCTAAAACTTTTGGGTTCATGGGGCTGCACTTATAAACTTGAAAATTCATTAGAGAGAGGTAGGTAAAGTGTGAATTTTGTTTGTTATCATATCACATTGCCAACACATCAACATGAAACATGTTGGGTCGAACTATGAAAAACAATACGTCTTATCTGTCTCAACCTTAATGGACGAAATACACGGTCAGTCCATCGCGTCAAATTGACTGACGTGAAGCTAAAATTTTATCGTGAATGGTAAAAACTGATGGCTTGATTTCGAACACTGCGTATTTCAAATCGCGCCGTTGCGTCACGTCAGTTTGTCGTCACGCCAAATGATTGATCGTGTATTTCGTCCATAATGAAGATAAGGCAGGGTAAATTTTAAGGGGAATATTATTTTGTCTACTTTGCAAAGAGTTGTTTTACTTTATTTATTGTTATTTATATAGGTACTTTTTTTATCTATATCTAAGTGAAACTTCCGTCTGTTTCCGTTGTTGTCTGCAAATAATAAAAATGAATCACCTATTGTTTATCTATATGGTAGAAATGTTATGCAATTGATAGATAATTTTGTGCGGATTACAAGAAAACTAGCGGTTAGCGAATTCCACGTAATGTAGGCTCGGCCTACATTACGTGGCTAGGGTTGTCAACTTCTCAGATATTTTTATATAAAGACTACATGCGATTCAATTGTCTCGGGGACGCTTAAATGTTTACAACTAAAAAAAACTGAGCCAGACAAAAACGTATTCAATTCATGCGCTGATTTAAATTACAAATATTTAAAAATATATTAGTTTCATAAGTATTTAAAATATTTTTGCTCACCGTTGACAACCCTAGTGAAGCCACAAACCTCGTTGTAAACGTTTACGTGCATGGACATTCCATTTTTTATTACTTAACTTTGCAACTTCTTTGGTATTATGCGAATGAAGTAAAAATCATTCTGAAATATGAATGTAGCTGCCATAAAAAGGACTTTTTTTCTATTAGAAAGTAGGTATAGGTAACAAAAATGACACGCTGAATTCATTTAAGAGACATGCATGCGCATGCAGACTGTATTAATCAGAGCATATTAATCTCCCACATATTTAGGTACTTATTTGAATAATCTATCTCTAAATTCAAAAATTTTGTTAAAAACCAGTTAATTAATTATTGTATATAAAGAAAGTTTTATTATTGGCTTTTGTTATGACTTGTAATAACTTGTACTCAGTATAATATAATCTTTGTATGAATTAGAAAACTACATATAGGTCTTGAATAAAAAAATTGTTTTCTTATAACGACATATTCTCATCATTATTTTTGTATGACTATTCGTTTCTCAATAAAAAATAACTAAATAAAATACAATTGTATGTTGCAGAAATGGAACATAATATCTCTCCGTTACTTCAACCCCGTGGGCGCTCATCCGTCGGGTCTGATCGGCGAGGATCCTACGAAGGAGTTCACCAATCTTATGCCGTTTATGGCACAAGTTGCCCTGCAAAAGAAGCCAGTGTTGACCGTTTTTGGGAATGATTATAACACTCCCGATGGCACTGGTATGTGTACCCATTCTAATATCTATTACAAGCACTCCCTAGTGGTTTCTGCCGCGTGGACCCTCTAATGCAACAATCTAAGATTTCTAAAGTAAAGCTAAGAAGACAACACAAACAATGTAAACAAACCCGGCCCTCAGTCCCAAAAGGGCCAAAAGCCAAACCTCACAGGAAGCGACGCTTGACTTGACAACCCTTGAAAGTTTGTTTACATTCTTTGCGTTGTCTCGTTGGCCTTGCTTTAAGTTGCTAAATTTCGAGGCAACATTTTCAATTTCATTATGTCTTTCTGCCAGTACCACCATAAAAAATATAGCTTGAACCCTTGGGAAAGGCACTAACTTAGCTTTAAAAGATGTAAGCTACGTACACAAAGACATATAAGTTTATTGGAAAATTGAACTCTGTTACAGGCGTTCGCGATTATGTACACGTCATGGATTTAGCTAGCGGGCATGTGGCTGCGCTCAACTTACTCACAGAAAATCACGTCGGATTAAAGGTAGGTTTGAAGAGTAGGTATTTAGGTACTAAGCCTGCAATTAAGACTTTATTTGGAAAGAAAGGAAAAACAGGTTTTTAAAGAAAGAAAGAAAGAAAGGAAGAAAGAAGTTTCCATAAGTGAAAACCGAATTAAAATTCGTTGAGAAGTAATTAGCGAAGAAACAGACCGACGCGGACAGTTTCGGAGAGTTGGTTGCAAAATAATATTTTTTTCTATAAACTTTCCGTGAAAAATTATCTAATTTATGCAGTGATGTGTTAAGTAAGTACTAGATTGAGCACTCCCTACGATTTCTTGATAAATTCATGTTCCAACGCGGCAGGTGCGCGGGGGTTGGCGGGGGACGGCGCGGCAGTAGTGTCAAGGTCAATATGGCGGACCCGATAAGCACGTCGGTTTTAACAAATTAAATATTAACCTATTAAAGCTTTCAATATTAATAAAACTTACCTATGGAACGTCACACCAGAAATTTTACCAATATTTTTTGTTGTATTTTTGCAATATCTCATCACACAAGACGGTATTTTTATTGGTTTTGAAAATAATAACGCGCCTAATCTCTACGAGCGCGTATGACAGACTGTGAACGAGTAGGACGTCGGAACTCCAATCACTTGGAACACTCATCGCGTCTTGAGTGTTCCATCTAGTACGTAGTACTTAACATATCACTGAATTTATGGTGAAAAGCGCATCAAAATCCATTATGTGGCTTAGTAGTTAGCGGACACACAGACAGACACACGCGGACAGCGATTTCAAATTAAATTCGATTTCAATAATAAGGCGAGGCAGTGAACGCAGTGCCTCCGCCACTCCAGATAACTTGTTCTTTCTCTAGTGACATTACCATACCGTCTGGCCCGTGGCAAATTCATCAGATGGAACCTTGACATCTAAGTAGTTGTCGCCCAATTATTACACCACTGCCTTTCTCCCTAGGTTTACAACCTGGGAACGGGCAAAGGCGTGTCAGTGAAGGAACTGGTGGATGTATTTGAAAGGGTGACCAACACAAAAATTCCTCTCAAATACGAAGAGCGGCGACTCGGCGACATCACCGCTATGTGGGCGGATGCCTCCTTGGCCAAACAGGAATTGGGCTGGACTACCAGATACACCATTGAAGACATGTGTGAGTATCAGGTTTTATTTTCATTCCATTTTATTATTCAAAATCCACATTTTTAACCCCCGACACAATGTTTTTTTCACATTTTTTGACCTGTGTGTGTGTCTGTGGAATCGTAGTTTCCAAACGGATGGGGCCTCATAGTTTTTTTGTTTGAAAGCTGACGTGATCGAGATGGTTCTTAGCTATAATTTATGAAGTGCTCAGGCGTTTGAAGATCGTCAACCCATTTAATAGCTCACTAACTTACGGGTTTGATTTAAGTAGATATGTATATGAAATTTGGTATACTGTTACTTGGGTGGTATTTCTCCGGGATAGTGTGTTCAATAGAAAGTCGGGGTTCAATAGCAGTTAATATGGTGATATTATATTTTTATTCAGGTACCGACTTCTGGCGGTGGCAAACAATGAATCCTGACGGATATCCCAAAAAGAATGCGAAAACCAGCGTTGTCGCCAATGGAAAAAGCTAATGCATTTAATTAAAATAATAATTATTTTATAGTCAATATTTTTATTAAATAATCCTATTTACACGTGTCATATTTTATTTACACTGTAATAATTACAAATCCGCTTAAAAAATAACATGTGTAAGTTTGTGAAGAATATCCTAAAATTTGGCAACATGATTGGGAATTAAGTGACGTTTTCATATAGTGACAAGTGTTGCCATTTTAATGGTTCGTAACCAACACTGGTTGTGTTTGGCAGCAAATATCTTGCGAATAATTCTAATATTTGAGGATTTTCTACTTTCACATATGGGCAAAGTAAATCTGAAAAATAAAATACATTACTTTATTAATGTCGTGGTATTTTTAGACTCACTAAAAAGTAGTGGCAGAGCACAACACGATTCGCAGACCACTATGAAATAATATATTTTAAGCTGTAGATGTCGAAGAGACATGACACACACAGAGAGAAATGTTACAAGAAGCGTCACATGATATAGTTATACACTGAAGAGTCACACCTTGAAATTCGCCATTAAAATGTCACAGACCGCACGCAAAGAGATTTCACTACAACAAATTCAACTGAATTTGATTCAAAAATTAAGAAAAATCAACATCTCACCCAGTAATGGCGGTTTATGCGAATGTAGAGCACTCGGCACGCTGACTATCAACAAATTTTCTGTAATTTTTCCCACCTCACCGACTTTCCCCAATATAATTCTCTCATAGGGCTGCTTCTGGCTGCCTTTACCGAAAGGACATATAGGTTTCAAATCTATTGACACCTTCAACCAGTACCAAGTGGTCAAATATTCGACTCCCCATTTCGGAAATATTAATTCTTTCACAGCTGCTATATTGCTTTGCGCATTCGTGCACCACATTGCAACGAGGCAATTTTTTGAGAATAAATTCGCAACTGGTATCGAAGCAATATCTTCGTTGTACATCATTGTATAGCTGTAACAATATTAATTCGTTTATGGGGGATAATCTAAAGCAAGGCCAACGATACAACGCAAAGATTGTAAACAAACTTTCAAGGGTTGTAAAGATGGCTTCCGAAAGCATGAAACAGATAGCGCGGGCCGCTTAGTGTGAGGGATAAGGACAAAGGGCCGGTTTTGTTTACATTGTTTACATTGTCTCTTTGGCTTTACTATAGCACGGTTTTCGTACATACTTCTTTGGGATTATTCTCAAGATATAAATGTTCATGTCAGTTAAACAAACAGCTACACATATAAAGATATTATATCCTTTAATTTTATCAGCGTTAATAAAAAATATATATATCACAATATTTACCTCAATTTCTGATTTGCGTTTTTCAGCCTCCTTATGTATTTATTCCACCAGGGCGGATCTGCAACCACTATGTCGTATTTCGATCCATTCAACTTTTCACATTTTGCCTTCACACAGCCACAGTGGAATCTGAAATTTTCAAGCTTATCAGTATATACCTTTTTTTTAACATTGGGAAATCCTCATGGATACTCGGCAGTTTAGGGGAGACTGCAGTGTCATATCGGATTCGTATGGGCTAAAAACCAACGACTTTCTAGCGCATACTTGATGAGTAGGGTCGCGGGGACGTTATGACACGACATTGGTGCCCCGCCACGGCTATCTAGCGCTGGGAGGGCTAGCTATGTGTGAGTAGTTAATACAATTAAACAACGGATTCAGGATGTTGTTGGAATTACCACATTTATGATTGGACATTTTATGGCAATCTTTAACACATTTAAAATTTATTTATTTGTAAAATTATCATAAATTTTCAGAATAAAAGGCTTTATTAGTAATTTTATTAATGTACTAGCTAGTGCTCATGACTTTGTCTGCATTGAAAAATGAAAAATGTAACACCTAAGAAAACATCTAACATCTTTATAGCTGTGACAGTGGCACCCAATTTTTTTATATTTTTAGATGATCCCTCGAGAACCTTACATTTTTTTCAGGATAAAAAGTAATCCTATATGTTAATAAACTATCCAAATTTCTGCTTTTGATCAGTGGAAAGAGTACTTACTCACAAACTTCATGAAATTAAATATAGAATTAATATGAAGGCACACAGTAATTTTTTTAAAGGTGGTATCTAATGTGTAAAAAAAATTCTAATAAATATTAAATAATTAATAGTAATATTGCAGAGCTTTAATAAAATTAAAGAAAAGTGTAATTATCACTTACTTACAATATGGTGGTATGAGAAACTCTTCCTTATTGATACTTTGCTTGAGAGGTACTTCTGAATTATTTCCAGCACTGATTCCCTCATGGTCAAATGCTGTTGATTCAAATAGTTGCTTTGCCAAGTGTCTCACATCAGTTGTATTTAATACATTGTTATCATAGATTTTCTTCTTCAATTCTGGTGATATTTCTCCTATAAAATTTTTGAACATTGCTTTCACCATTGCAACCTAAGATTTAAAAAAAAGTATGATGACACTTATTGTAATTTTATGTAGTGATGTTTAGGTAAGGTAAATTAATCTTTACATAGTATAATACATAAATCGATTACCTCTGTCTGTCCCTCTGAATGTTCTCTTAGATCTTTTAATCTACTCAACTGATTTTAAAGCAGTTTTCACTAATGGAAAGATTTAAATGAAGAAGGTTTTTTAAATATATGATAAGCAAAAAAAAAAAATGCACCCGTGAGGAGCCAAGGACGGGTCATATATTTTCGGAAATAAAGATATTCCGAACCCTATAAATTAACAAATTACTCCCTAACTTGCGACCGAAAATTATAAAATATAACTCACTTCTTCTTCTTCACTGACAATCGAATTGTGACTTCTCTTCCTGTTTATTCCCTTAGCACAATATTTAATTGAAAATAACTTTCGAGAAAGCATAAAGTTTTGCGTAACAAATTCTGATACTCGTACATCTTTGTAAAGGTTTTTAATATAATTGCCGTGGTCAATTAGGCAACAATTAGTGGTACTACTGTACAATATATTCATAATGTAAGTTTCAAAACAGAATCTTTTTTGGTATATTAAAAATATCGATAAAATAGTGAATTTGTAAAAAAAAAAACTATTTTAGTTCAGATGCATATTTAGTTCAATTTCTTTCTTCACAAGAAAAACTCACAATTTAGTATCTGCTATTTATTAATAGCAGTTTTTTTTATCTAACCGAACCCAATTAATTAATTAACAGCCCAGGGCGAGCCCGGCGAAATAATGTAAATAAAAATAACCTCTAACTAGCTAAGACTAACAAAACGAACAGCAAAAAATCTAATCTAATCTATTGACAATTTGACACATAACAGCAGCTGTCAGTGTCAGCTGACTAACTTGACAATTACAATGTCAAAAGATTGGATTGGAGTCTATAGTAGACATCGGCCACAGCTAATATAATACAGTCCGCCTGTCCGCGTATTATTATGTATTTTCTCAACATTTTTATTACGTTTTTAGAAGATCTTTGTGTTTTCTAGCTAATTTTATTAATTTGCCATTGACAATTTACTATTTTTCCTACAAATATTTCTAGCGAATATTTCTAGCGGGCATTGTAAACTCATACTAGAGCCATTGGCATTCAAAATGTTAATGTCAGATTGTAAGTCAATGTCACATTGTCAAAGCTGACCTATGACCTATATTATTTTTGTATTTGAATTGAAATTATGAATTTCATTTTATTTTTATTCATAAAAGAAATGAAGTTCTTGTGATTATGTATTTATTTTTAATTTATAAGTATGTTTTGCATTATACAATAACTGTGGGGAAATTTTATAATAAATATCCACAAGAATTCACGTTTTAAAACTGGTTTTAATCCTTATTTTCAATGAACGTAAAGGTTCTATATATATTTAATAATAATTAATAAACGTGTTTGTTTGTATAAATGAAGATTTTCTTCAGATGTCTACTAATCAAGAAGGTAATTATTCTTTATTCTACATTTTTCTTATAGGTATTTTGTCGCTTTTTCTGGTAAGTAAGTCATTGATCTGAACTATAGATGCGGCGTAGCAAGCAGAAAGCCCCGAAATCTTTGGTAGTATTAAAATCCTACTCGCACTAGCGAGCGACAGTGCGAATTCGTCCACTTCTCTCTCTTTCTCTCTCGTGTGGACAATCTCGAGTGGACGAATTGTACTACTACCATTATTTACGGGCTACGCCGTGTCTATACTCCCAAATATACTTATAAAGTCTTTGAAGTAAGTATGTTATTTTCCTGTATTCTAATCCTCATTTATTTTTAAGTTTTTGACTTTTATTTGTAACTAATACTGAATTTCCAACTGGCCTACTTTGATATTAACTATAATTACTTACAGTCGATATTTTGTGTGTTATTACAAAACTAAAACTATCTTATAATTATCGAAAGCTGTATTATAAAAATGTCATGAAATCAAATAAATTTATTGGTTTTGATTATCGTGAATAACCCTTTATAAGCGAGCATAAATACAAATGTTTGTTTTTTTTTTAGTTTTGATACTTAAATTAATTATAAAATGTTATAGAAAAGTGGTCAATGAGTATCAAGTTCATAGTTTGTTAATAATTGCACAAAAACAATATATTTATAAATAATGAGTCCACTAGATGAGTGGTTTTTAAGGTTCTTCTGGGTTTAATTCCCGGAAAGGGCAATGCTGGTCTGGATATGGAAAGTAGTTGCGCTTTAAAATTATATCGAAAACTCAATGCTTTTGTATCAAAAATTATATTTTAACAACAGAATAAAACAAATGGTAATTTTATCTGTAATCAACATTATTATTAAATCTCTCAAATCCATACTAATATATTAATATTATAAATGTAAAAGTAATCCTGTCTGTCTGTTACCTTTTCACGCCTTAACTTCTCAACCGATCATAGTGAAATTTTGCATGCACATTGTCAGGGATACCAGAAAGTACATAAGGTACTTCTCATCCAGATAAAAGGACTGTTCCTGAGGAATCATTTAAAATAAAACAAAAAACTAACGCCTAGCCAAAGTGTTATAGCAACAAGTGGACAAGCGTTATATGCTTATATATATTTTTATTTTTTAACGCAGACGAAGTCGCGGGCACCAGCTAATAGTTAAATAAATGTTAAAAATCTCTCCTTAATGTGATAAGAAGCAAAAGTTACTTGGACTATTGAATCAACTTATTTGCTTTACTTTATTCAAAACTAGTTAAATTCAAACCATTTTCAAAAATGTATTCATATTTAGACTGCCTGTAACCTTTTCTTTGTATTATTAGATGAATTTGAGTTGCAAAATTGTTATCTTAGGAGGAAATTGTTATCTTTTCTAAAGTAATATTAAACACACAATACTATCATTCTACTCATACAGATTTTATTTGATAAAATCTCAAGCAATGTGATGTAATATTTGTGTTTATATGAATATTTTCAGCCAGGATTACCAATATTTGTTGCCTAGGTATATTAAAAAAGAACAATGATTATGGGAGAAAAAACAGATTCTTGACAATATTTTGAGGTCTAAAGGAAAAGTTTTTGAAAAAAATAAATTACACGTTTTCAAGACAACTATATGAAAATAGTTTGTATTTTCATGTAGTATTGAGTGCAAGAACACAACTCAAAATGCTGCAGGGCGAATGAAATTACCCTAATAAAAACCACATAAATAAATGTTAAAAAAATACATGATTGTTAACTATACTATGAATTCCTCTTTGTCGTTAATATATTTGTAGATATTTTTTATTTTATTAGAATCTAATGTTATTAGCAGCACCAAAAATTCAATTTTCAACAGAATGCAGCCATAAATGTTCATATCAAAATCGAATTTGTATATACTTCGATTTCTATTAAAATAGCAGCAAGGGATTTTAGGGGCTTTAGAAATTAGAGCCATGTGTACATATAACAGGAAGTCCGTCATAGTATAGAATTTTAAAACTATTCTATGACTGTTTATGATAAGTAAATTTGTACGCAAGCGAAGCCGCCGGCACAGCTAGTACTACTTACAGCTATTTAAAAATACAGATCGAACACTTGGCCAAAAGTATGATTTCAGGCATTATAATATTGCTTTACATATTTTGCCTTATATATAATTTTTTTTTTTACAAGGGCGAAGTCGCGGGCACGAGCTAGTAATGAATACATTGATAGTAATGTTGCACAGTGCACATAGTAGGGAACAGGAAGGAATATTGATTGATATACGTTAGTGTGCGCGGTTCAGTCACACGTACGTACACGAGATGCGCGAACTAGTGTGAGTGTCTGCGCCGTGCCCATGAAGGCACGGGCTTTACGTCTATCGCGGCCGGGATATACCTTTGCCCATCCCTGAACCAAATTATAAACATTAAATATACGATTAAGAAACATCTTTCAATAATCTTTCAAATTCAAGGAAATCGAGATTAAATGTTAACAAATTATACAAAGCGCCGAATTGTGTCAAACCGCTCCCGTAAGGGTCGCGAACGAGGCGGCGTAAAAATCAATAAACCACGTTGTGTTTTCACCCCCATGTACACCGGAACATAGTGCAGTGCAGCCCTTATAGTGTACGAATATATTATTTAATATTTCCAGTGAATAAAGAAAGATAAAATTGATGTTCAATCACAAGTTGCCAACTGATTTTCCAATGCAAACCCTCCGAAAGAAAACCAGCCCTTGCAAATGTGAGTGCACAATTTCTTTACAGTTCACCCTGATAAAGTGGTTTTTTTTTTAATTAGATTTTTTCTATATATATTTTGATATCATGCGATGTTTATATAGATACTATATAGCGCTAATTGTAAAACCACGTTCACACGATAATGTTCGCTTCGTTTGAATATTCTTTGCGATTTCTGTTGTAACATGCATGGACCGGCTGTCACCCTAATCTGAGCTATAGCAGAGGTGTCGTTCGTGTATCATTCACTCAGCTAGTCCCATATCATAATTAGTGAACCCTGATGTTTTGGACAGAGGGTGTGTGAAGTTGAAAAGCGGTGGCATGGTGGCGCGCTCGCCTGAGGGGGGACTAACTTGCTATTTGTCGGGTTCTAAGGGGGATAATGCAGGTGTGTCATTTCCAGCATCTGTTGCGGCAGTTTGGTGAGTACCTATACACAGGCGTTTCAATAAGAATAACTTTATACACATTATCATGCTTGTTTTCTGTCATATCCGTGTCGCTTTTTACGCATGCAATGTCTAGTTTCGCCCGGTTTTGTTTAGGAATATTAAAGGGATAACACAGTGGCGTAGCTTGCTCTAGATGATCCCTGCATCAAATTTTGTCAAGGGGTTTTGCCTTGTCAAATCTTGCCTGACTGGCGAAGCCCAGATGGAGGGTTGAGTATTTTTTTCTTTAAAAGGAGAATAAAATCTCGTATGTTTTTAGACGCAATGCATTTAGACTCTAAACTCTTAAACGCTAAACTTTAGAGTTACGCACGTCGTGCTCGTGGCCTCATTAGCCCCGCGGTCCTGCGTTTTGTAGAGACACTCTGTGCACCCAATCTAGCGGCAGTATCAAACCCTAAGGGATGTATAAGACCAATGTAAAATAACTCTAAGGCGAGTAAAAGATGCCAGAGTACATCCTTATAAAAGGGTAAGGTAAATAATGCACAATAGATATTAATATTATTATACAATAGTCAATGCAATGGAAACATCCCACGTGCAGACTGCCCTACGTTCACAAGCCTAAAAGCGCCTATACACGGCCCTAAATCGGTGGCAATATCGGGCAGCAGTGGGTAGCCCCCTAGATCGCTCCCTTGAGCGCCTCAAGGGCAAATCGTAAACATAATTAGAGGCGATCAAGGAGCAGAACACAGTGAAAAGCCTGCCTACCGACGAACACTTTGGTCCGTGACGAGCCGCACCTTTACGTCGCAATATACTTACGAAACTATTGATCACAAATATAGATGTTTTAAACGTAAGCCCTCAAAAACCTCTCAACTTTTTTTCCTCTACTGCGGAGTAGGGTCCTACTTGTGGTTAGGTTAGAGTAAGAACCTCTTAACAATACGAATAATAACAATGTTGTGTCAAGAAGTATATCGCCTTCTATCTGTACCTTTCACCGGCCATCCAGTGAGAGCCTCTTTAGGTGTTTGTGGCTCGAGGCTCTTCTCTAAACTATCTGCCAACTTCTTCTAAACTACCTAACGGATATACCAATTACAGTAAGCAATAAAAGAGGAAGATTTGTGTACATAATTTGTAGAAAAAAATGTGGACACGGCCGTGTGTTGTACGTGAATATGTGTACGTTACCAGTAATATTTACTGTGAGCGTATTATATCAAACAAATCTATAATACAAAAAAAAACTTTGATCTTTTAGGTATGAAGTGGTGTAATTAAATTTGGATATGGATCATGGATTTTAGCTATAGTATCACACTGTATCTCCCGATTTTGCCTCTCACTATGGAAGCAAAATTAAAGACGTCAAAAAATTGCACCCGTGTGAAGCCACTCGGATTGCTAGTTTTTCACGGTGTTATTTATCTATATGTACCAATAAAGCAATCATACTTTCCGGTATCATACATACATATCATACGTGCTTAACCGAGCTCTTTCTTTTAGAGTAGAAGTTCATTCCAGCTTCGCTTCAAATCATGCATCCTCTTAAAACTATGATAGTAATTTATTTGAACATTACTGAACATAATAACATTACGGTACTGTCATAATTTTAACCGGCTACTGTCCTTACTGACATATTTTGAAATAATGTGTTTACAAAACTGCATGAATGTTTTTTCTTTTGTAGTTTTAATGAAGTATAAGTAGAATTTTCATGATGATTGTGTACTTGCTATTATAGTAGGTATGTAAAGCTTTTGCTGCACATGTTCAAGCCTTCAGTTTTATTTTTCTGTATTAATTCGAAATCTATACGTATCCTGGGGCCCTAGCCAAGAGCAAACCAATGCAAACGGGAGCGTTGCGTTTTTATGAAACGATAGAAATAAAGCCCGGTGATTGGTTGTTGTAACGCCCACATAAAATTTTGACCAATCACTGGGGCTTTATTTCTATCGTTTCGTAAATACGCAACGCTCCCGTTTGCTTGCTCTTGGCCAGCGCCCCTGATGATACTAACATCATTGCCTGGAAACAATGTTGTATTGTGTAACAGTGTAACTAAATTTGATCGATCGGTTAGTTTATTCAATTATGTTTTTTTATGCTGGATAACATGTCCAATTATCTTTGAAACTCTGACATTATGGGACCAAACCTAAATTATCCACCAGAAATAAACTTGAGTTAAATGACAGTAAGCCTTGCACTCGTGTTTAGATTTATTTAACTACTAGCAGGCGCCCGCGACTTCGTCCGCGTTGAAAAAGAAAAAAGTAGCCTATCCTGTGTCTTGTACGTCTAAATGTTTATCTACCATGTTTCATAAAAATCGGTTAATTCGTTTAAGAGTTATATAGGAACATACATACATACAATACCTACACTTACAGATTTATTATTAGTATTGATGATTGATTGATACAATGGGAAGAACAAAAATAGCCACATGATCATGAATACCTGATACCTAAAATCGATTCAAACCTTCAACCCTTCAAATTGAATGATACTTTTGTAGTGAGCATAAGAAACAATACGGCGCATCTTCTTTAATAAATAACAATCTCGGAGCTAACATACATAACAACTAAATTCTCAAAATCATTTGAAGAATCCGCATTCTTAAAATTTTGAGGATTTTGAGGATTCAATGAGTAGTAACGTAGATAATGTGAGGTGCAAGGCATGAAGGCATGAAGGCAAGTTAAATTATATCACATAGTGAAAAGTGTTTCACTATGTGATATAATTTAACTTGTATTCCATCTCGACATATATATTAATTAATATCGCTCATCTACTGATGAGAACTATGTAAATCTAAATGGAACCACTTACACTGAGATGTAATATGTATTTTACATTACAAACTATGTTTTTTCGATCGACCAAGCGATATTTTCAAGATATATTTCCCCTCCTATCCCCGCACACTGTTCGGGACAGCGCCCACTTCGTTTCTGTCATACTACAAACTGACTTGTGGTCGTTTTCAAATATGAATACACTTAGAACTTCGCCGTGATTTTTTTTAAACTAAATATCTATTCGAATTTATAAGTGGAAATTTTTTATTAGGTTTAAGTTATTTACTCACCCATGTTACTATGAAATTATACCTGTAAATTTCCCTACAATAAAATAAATAAAATAAAATAAAATATTGAAGTAGTAAAACTACTATTGGGTTACTAAAACTGTCAAAACGAGCAGCCCCAAGTGACTTCATATTTGAAAACTACTATAAAAGATATTATATCTTAGCAGTGTAAATTCAGATCGCGTAATATAATTTATATTTTAGGATATAATATACCTATATTATATTTCACAGTGGAAATTCCAGCTTAACAGGTATCAGCCCGATCCCCAACATATCCCGAGACACTAAATATAAAAACAGGATATTCAATTAAACCGACAATGATCCAGTGTAAACAGGGACCGAAATAGGATACCCCGTGTTCACTTTAATTCGCGCTCAGCCGCAAGCGCCGCATTGTTTGTGCTAAAAAAAATGAGCCTCAAAAAATTGGATTTAAAAAATCTAATAAACAAAGGTGATGATGACAAATTGATGTTTTCATTCGCGTGAATTTTCTGTGTTGTTGCCAAATTTATTCCATTTTTATCCATAGTGGCACGTTTAATTTGTGGCTTATTTTTGTTTTGTGGCGATTGTCTTTGACCTCAGTTTGTGCAATAAATAAGTGCGCATCAATTTGCGTAATAATAAGGTCGAACCAGTGTTGTGAGTTTAAAGACTTTGGTACATATCCGAAGGCGTTGTCTTCTAAACTATAAAATTGGTGTTTGACAGACAAAAACGAGCCGGGCCGTTTCCTCGGCGAGGGTGTCTCGTTCCGCGCCAAGCTAATTGGCGTTCTCGAGGTGCCTGAGGCTCGAGGCGACAGGATGTGCCAAGAGGCGCTGGCTGACCTCAAGATGGCGATCCGTGCCGCCGGCGAGCACAAGCAGAGGATCCAAGTGCACGTGGCTATAGATGGGCTGCGCCTACGCGATGACAAAACTGGTGTAAGTTTTATAATAAGAGTTGGCAGGGATGCTTACGGTCTTTTCGATGGTATAGGCAACGGTAGACTATTGCCAGTAAACACAAACGCAAGATCTTAGTTTTCTATTTCATTTTGAATTTTAAAGGGTAGCGTGTAGTCTCCATAATCTTTTGAAGTGGTTTTGGTTTTTCTCGTACCAAATTTTTTTTAGTTTTTCTCGTATGAGTCGTGTGACAACCGTCCTCTGCCAAAGACCCACTAAATCATAGTTTCTCTCAACTTGGGGGTCGCGAACCCTAGGGGCTGCATTCAAGTTTATGATGAGTCTCAATGTGTTCAATAAATAAGACCCTTTTTCTAAATATTCTTTTTAATTTAAATATTTTTATTCTCAAACAAGAGTTCTTAAATCATTTCAGATTGTAACACGCTCGCTAATTTTAAAAATAAAACGGAATCTTTAAACATGATACTGAAAGAATCTTCGCCATGTTAATTAGCCGACTTTGACGATGTAAAACTTTGATAAACATTTAAATTATTAACATATTGTAGCGAGGGGGTCGCGAGCGAGACATTTAAAAGTTTTGAGAATTTGTGCTATCAAATGCAATTAGAATTTTTTCAAATCCGACTTGTTTTGTTAGTTCCAGAGTTTAGAACATTTACAAAAAAAAAACAGGATAGAGCAAGGCAACAGTTCTGACTTAAGGTTCAATATCACAGCAATGGTTAATGCGGTTACAGGATTCGTTGTACCACCACCCGGTCCATAAGATATCTTTCATCGCTCAAGACATGACGGATTCCCGCGCTTTTGGATATATCTTCGGCTCTCCCGACACTGGCCACCGATTTTTTGGTATTAAGACTGATAAGGCAGCTAGTCAAGTAAGTATTTATTTTAAAACTCTCACATATCCACTTCCCTATGTTCCCTTCACTATGTATAGTTCGCACCAAACAACTGTCGACCTCTGAAGACAGTCAAACGCGTGTTCCTAAGGTAAAGGACTAACCTCAGACCGAAGCTGAGAAAGCTATACTTCTTACATAACATGTATAAATAAATAAAAAATAAATACCTACACAGCACCAACTAGTTCCACAGTAAGCAATTAATGCTTGTATTATGGATACGACAGTTGATATAACTACATAGATTACTTATACATATTATAAATACAAAACATCCATTACTCAGTGTGGTGTCTGGGTGGCACTGGCTCTGTAGTTTCACTGTATATCCCGCAAAGACACGCGTCCACTCCCGGCTCCGGCCCACGCAGCGTTCAGTGTGACCACCATTCAGTGTGTCCGACATTCGGTGTTGCCCCCACCGGTATTGCCACCGTCGGTGTGGCCATCATATACAATGAACGCGAGATAGTGTATATAACTATGATCTAGTTATATCTATAACGTATCTATGCACATACACTACATCCCTTCCTTATCAAAAGTTTTATTAATCATTTAATATAATTTTGCATCTCCTTGTCAACGATCGTTACAACTCGATGATTTCATTTCTTGTCAGTATTTTTCCTGGATTACGCAGACCTTGTCAAATCTTTGATTGTCACATTACACTCTCGTCAAATCCCTTGATTCTTCAATTTAGAGATTGATCAAAACCTTATTACGCAGACCTTGTCATCTCTTTGATTGTCACATTACACTCTCGTCAAATCCCTTGATTCTTCAATTTAGAGATTGATCAAAACCTTATTACGCAGACCTTGTCAAATCTTTGATTGTCACATTACACTCTCGTCAAATCCCTTGATTCTTCAATTTAGAGATTGATCAAAACCTTCCTTCCTCCTTCTCCTTCTTCTTCTTCTTGTTCGCCTTTTTCTTGTTCATCTTCTTCTTGTTCGTCTTCTTTTTGTTCGTCTCCTTCTTGTTCGCCTTCCTCTTGTTCGTCTTCCTCTTGTTCGTCTTCCTCTTCTTAATGATAACTAATGCCTCCAATTTAATGGTAGCCTCCACCAATTTAATGGCAGCCTCCACCAATTTAATGGCAGCCTCCACCAATTTAATGGCAGCCTCCACCAATTTAATGGCAGCCTCCACCAATTTAATGGCAGCCTCCACCAATTTAATGGCAGCATCCACCAATTTAATGGCAGCACCCACCAATTTAATGGCAGCATCCACCAATTTAATGGCAGCACCCACCAATTTAATGGCAGCATCCACCAATTTAATGGCAGCACCCACCAATTTAATGGCAGCACCCACCAATTTAATGGCAGCATCCACCAATTTAATGGCAGCACCCACCAATTTAATGGCAGCATCCACCAATTTAATGGCAGCACCCACCAATTTAATGGCAGCATCCACCAATTTAATGGCAGCATCCACCAATTTAATGGCAGCACCCACCAATTTAATGGCAGCATCCACCAATTTAATGGCAGCACCCACCAATTTAATGGCAGCACCCACCAATTTAATGGCAGCATCCACCAATTTAATGGCAGCACCCACCAATTTAATGGCAGCATCCACCAATTTAATGGCAGCCCCCACCAATTTAATGGCAGCACCCACCAATTTAATGGCAGCATCCACCAATTTAATGGCAGCACCCACCAATTTAATGGCAGCATCCACCAATTTAATGGCAGCATCCACCAATTTAATGGCAGCATCCACCAATTTAATGGCAGCATCCACCAATTTAATGGCAGCACCCACCAATTTAATGGCAGCATCCACCAATTTAATGGCAGCACCCACCAATTTAATGGCAGCATCCACCAATTTAATGGCAGCATCCACCAATTTAATGGCAGCACCCACCAATTTAATGGCAGCACCCACCAATTTAATGGCAGCATCCACCAATTTAATGGCAGCATCCACCAATTTAATGGCAGCACCCACCAATTTAATGGCAGCATCCACCAATTTAATGGCAGCATCCACCAATTTAATGGCAGCACCCACCAATTTAATGGCAGCATCCACCAATTTAATGGCAGCACCCACCAATTTAATGGCAGCATCCATCAATTTTAGGTATTGGCCATTTCGTACCATCAACCAAGGCATTGGCTAATCCGTACCATCAACTTCGTTTTACTATACGATATTTGTTTCCGTTTCAATTTAGGTCAACAACTAACCATTCACTCTTTTAAAGGTAAATTGGTATAAACTTTTATTTGCAATTTAATGCAAAACTCGGTATTCCGCAATTGAATGATTTAATTTCACGCAATTAAATGCGCTAACTCTACGTCATGCATTGAATGCAAACAGACGATATTCCGCAATTTAATGCAGTGGCTTCTCTCTCGCAATTTAATGCATAAAACCACAGTATTCCGCAATTCCATGCAGTATCAAACGCAATAGTTCATAGCAATCAAGTGCGTATCCTAGTATTGAATAAACTCGTAACCAAATATGGATTGTCTTCAACTTCATTAAATGGGCGTTACCAGTCACACGTATACTTTTCATGTTTGACATACCAATGTAGCATCGCATCGTGTACTTACAGGCATCACCTGTACTGAATTACATTATGAAGTTTTTACCGTCCCCTGTTCCGGGACTACCGGACATCTTCTGGTAAAATCGCAACTTAACACAGACGTCTCGTGTTCTCGTTTGTTACATCATTACTTGATAGAGTAACATTACTTGATACAATTAAATGATCTAACATAACGAAAATCACTCATGAAGCTCAACAATATTTACGCTTTTTGTGTATATATTTATTGTAATTAGAATAATATATACATATATCCAATTCCAAACCAACGGGGATCGAACCTGGACCCTTGTATAATGGTTCAGAGACAATAATTTTAAATATAACTTTTATTCGTTAATTGTATGACATTAATTAAATCATGAATGACCCGCCTCGTATATAAATTATTAGAAGAATTACTGATCGCTAGTCCTATCCGCATACCGCCGTCGTTTGTCGGTTGAGTTTGTGGACATATCCACACTATTCATGTACAAACCATATTCAGCAAATAAATTATTTCGAATCCGAATTTAAAATTTGAATTTGAAAACTTTTCTATTAGCAGGTTTCTGAGACCGAACTTGTAAATAGCACAATGGCCCTCTGTGGCATTACACAAAAGCAAAATACTGTAAGTCACTATTATGGAAGTAGCTACAATACACCATAATTTCTCTCTCTTTTCCAGAGATGTGTCCGCTCTTTAGCCAACATCCAGCTGTGATTCTCACGGCATTAAAGTACGTCACAAACTCGCGAATTGTTTAACAGCGTAAACAGCTTACTATAATTTAAAGGCTAGTTTAGTGTGATCCCACTGTATTTTTTAATCGACATTTATACTTAAGGTGACACAAGTCAGCCTTTCCTCCATACAGACGTAGAAAGATTATTACTCCGCCGTTTCATGCTTAATCTACAATCTGCAAGCATGACACCGATTCATCTCGTCGCTAATTAGTTAGTTTTCACACTTTTTTTTTTTCTTTTTTAGTATTAATTTAAAAGATATGATCCTTGAAAAAAATTTATATTTTAACACAAGCTTTAATGCAACCTTGAGGGTGGATAGGTCACTCTAGTGTACAAAACTCCAAAATACTTTGAATACAAACATTGATTAGTTATTCAAGAGCTCAAATAACTTTACACGAAACAGATATAATGCGGTAGTTTTGTCAAAAAGAGCATACGCCCATAGGTCTGTTTATTATTTTTCTGGGCTCATTTTTTGATATGAATTCATTGTGCATCTCACACGACCGCTCCTCCCGCACATTGCACTGTGCGAAACAGAACGAATTCCAGCTACACGCACCGATGAGCTCGGACCGCCGACTAGCCGACTAGTTTTTGCCTAAGACATGTAATCGACATTTTATTGAACCAGCTCCAAATATTTCTGTCCTTCTACAAAACCATCAAACACACTTTAAACAGACCTTGAACACGTTTAAATAAACTTTACTACAAAAAAGTGTCTAGGCATATTTTGGGGTTAGACAATGTCTGAGCATTATTTAATTTTATACACCGCCAGACCTCAGATGGTAACTAACGAGAATCTATCCAGTTAGCGGCCTCTCTTCTCTGGACGTGTTCTGTCAACTTGAAATCGTCTGCGCAATATTAAAGATTCCTTTTGATTTTTGATAATTTACTAATTACGATTCGATTATGGGCAATGTTTTTTTTGTATAACGAACATTTATAAATAATCTAACGTGTTTGTTGTAATTTAGGCTTTATTCCAATTTTTAATTTGTTTATGTCATTACTATAGTCTGTAATAATTGCTTGTGAAACAGAAAATTCATCTTTATATGCCTATCAGATCTGCGTAAGATGAAAAACGACACGAACGAAGGAATGATGTTTGCCATTTCCTGCACTTCAACACTGTCTACAAAACAAACATAAAGAAGGTTTATTGGTAACAATGTTACTAAACTATGTTTAAATAGTTATACATTGTCTACGTTTAAACAGTGCTATTTCATCTTTTGTAGACGGTCCCATTTACATGAACGTTATTATCGATTGATATGACATTTGGTAAAAGTGAATTTAATACGAGATTATTTTATTTATCGATCAAATGATCAAATAATCGGACTTCTAAATTCTGTCCTAACTTTTCAAAAAAAAGAAAAATATTTTTTTTCTTCAAATATAATTGTCCTGTAAACTTATTCAAGTCTCCACCATACCCCTGAGGTGTCGGATTATAACAAAATATATCTAAATTTAGTGCTTATACCAAACTTTATAAAAAGTATATTTTGGTAGGTAGATATTCTCTCTATTGCGCTACGCTTTAAAATAATGCATTTAAACAACTTGACGCACGGCTTACAATTCCTCAATTACCCACTAGGATTCCTAGTCTTGCTTGAGGATGCCATGTACACCCCGACGACACCCAGGCAAAGAAATAGACATCTAAAGTCGTCACCTAAATATCTGCTTAGACCAGGAATCGAACCCGGGACCAAGTTATCTACTGCCCAATGATATCGTCCCCTTAAAATCTTTTACATACATACGTCCATGCATACAACCCACCTCTTGTAACTGGTAACTAAGTATATTTTATAATTATTATTTTTATTTTTAACCCAATCTACTAATGAATCAATTAATTGCATTACATACTGATACTTGCTCAAATCTGTATACTGTATCTGTATACCTACCCAGGTCCTAATTTTTCTTTGCCAATAATATCACCAAACCAACCAAGGGTTACTGTGTGCTATCATTTTAATAAATTAAGGTACAGCTGGCCCCACGCTCTTATCATCATAATAAGTAACACTCTATTTACTTTAACGCAATTACAATTATTATAAACTGTGCGGTAGGTATTCTTTGTTCCGAGAATCTATTGTGTCCATGGCTATCCGCTACGTACCTATTTATGTAAAACAAAAACTATTATTTTAACCACGCCATACCTTGGTCAAACCCTTGGAATATGTAAGGATAGCAAGGATACTACTGCATTAAAAAAATATAATTTGTCATTTGTCTCGATAATTATTCTATTACACGACTAAAACCCATTTTTTCCGGCAGGTAGTGAAAGAAATCTTATGAAATCCTTTTCATATTACTTACGACAAATTATCTAATGAAACTATTTATGACATAACAACTGATTTAAACAAGAACATATTGATTTCACTGGAGACTTTTCAAATCAGTTGACTTTTAAAATGAACTTTTTAGAACATTCAATATAATGTGTTTCTACTTAGCTCCCTCCTCTTTCCTTTTTTTTTTTGAAGTTTTGAGTTTATCCTCGTCGCCATTTGTGGTGTCTGGGTGGCACTGGCTCTGTAGTTTCACTGTATATCCCGCAAAGACACGCGTCCACTCCCGGCTCCGGCCCACGCAGCGTTCAGTGTGACCACCATTCAGTGTGTCCGACATTCGGTGTTGCCCCCACCGGTATTGCCACCGTCGGTGTGGCCATCATATACAATGAACGCGAGATAGTGTATATAACTATGATCTAGTTATATCTATAACGTATCTATGCACATACACTACACTCAGGTATAAAGGTAAAAATGTTTTCCCCTAGCAGGATTCGAACCCGCGACCGTTTGGTTAACAGCTAGGGTTACTACCCACTAGACCAAACGTGTCGTCATGTATGGTGAAATGAATTTTCAGGTAGTGATAGCAATGAGAGACTTGTTCCAAGTGGTGTTCGAATTAAAGAAGAAAGAAATAGAGCTGGCGAAGCAGCAGCTTGAGGGGAAAGCTTCCACCAGTGGTCTGAGTCGACACGTCGCCAGCGTTATCTCCGATACAACAAAGTCTAAGGTATTTGTGCACAGTATTTTTTTACAGGAAAAGGTGGCACAAGTTTTTTTTCAGTAAAGGACTGATCCGCAATTTTTGGGTCGCTCAGCGGGCTATGGAACGAACTATGCTCGGAGTTGTGAAATTCTGAAATTCACCTAAGAACCAAGGTGGTGTTGTTAGGTGGACAGACGACCTTAAAGGCTTAGGGGGAAGCTGCTGCACTCTTGAGGACAGAAAATCGTGCCTGGTGGTGAGCCTTAGGAAAGGCCTACATCCAACAGTGAAGAGATACAAGGTGATGATGATGGTGAAAGAGTGGCAGGCAATTCTGACGAATTAATGGTAGATTATATATGTTATATATACACCAAACTATAGCTCCTAAGAAGTAACAAAAATCAACTGTATCTATTTCCAGCAGGGACATTTTTTAAAGTATGATTTGGAATTTCAATTCATATTAATTATAAGACTTTGCCTTATTGGCGTAACGTAGTCGATTATCACTAAGGTCATAAGTTTTGGATCAATAAATATGGCGTGTACAATTCCAATATTATGCCAAATGCAAACACAAGCGCAATGCGGTCACTGATATCTTGAAAACGTATACAGACAGCAGCCATTAAAGGATTTTAGTAAAATATTATGAAACATGCTTCTGTATTTGGAAATGGTCTTTGTTGATGTAAAATGTTAAGACTTTACAACATATTTACCTCCGAGTTAGCGTTTCTGAGGACATTGCCGGTAGTAAACGTTCGGCCGTTCATAGTTTAATTTTTTTATGTTTAGGTTAAGGTCGATAGACAGGCTGACGCCTCCACTTGATGGTAGGTGGCTACAGTCGCCTATCTATACTAATTTATATAATACATACAAGAAACGCCATAGGTGTTGCAAGTGCGCTGCCACCAAAGATAGAGATAAGATGGCGTTGAAACAATATATTTAATTATAAAAATTAAGGATATAAATATCTAATATAATCTAAATCTTTAACAGATTTTAAAAATCTCGACTAGACCCAAATAGAAATCTTATATGAAAAGTGTAGTTCACTTTGAGGAACTAAACGATAGCGCGTTAACGATAACCTGCTAACTATTTTCACGTCGAAAAATAAACTATTTTCACTTCTGACGTGTTCAGTTAGTAGGTGTTGGTTCAGTCCAACGTTTGGCATGTTTTTATTAGTGTAGATTACAAAATGTAATGAGCGGTTACGAATGTTTCAGAGCGTGTCGTCAGCGCTTGAAAGCAGTGCGTCAACGTTGAAATCAGCGGAGGCCAGTGCGGAGGGAGGAGTCGCCGAGTTGGTGGATCTCGAGCAAGAGTTAAGCTCATTGAGGCGAGGATTGACTCAAGTCGAGGGACTCACGCCCTCAAACGATCCGTTCGGCGATTCGTTCACCATTGTTCCTTCACAGGTAAGTAATATTTGTTTATTCTACTAATATTAGAAATGAGAAAGTTTGTGAGGATGAATGGATGTGAAATATGCATGCAATAAAATACATTTCTTCCAATGAAATGGAAATTTTTTTTATGTAACAAATTTTAAATGTAAAAATATTCAAAATATTTGTTAATTCAGGATTGAAAGTAGGAATAAATCAAAATGGCGGTCGTCTTCTTCTGATCTATGTAGTTGATTGCGCCTTGGTAAATAGTTTTACTAAGGCTTGATAAACTCTTGGACATTGCTGGCGGGCGAACAGAAAAGAATCGGGTGCTGTATTCTTTTTGAGTAAAAATTCGTGCAAATGCAACGGAAACGTGTTACAGGAATCCGGGATTTATAGAACGCGATTTCGATTTTGATTTAATTTGACCAATGAGCGCGCGCGAACATCACCGCAAATATTAAAAATTGTTATAAATTTTATTCGAAATAAAACAAGAATAATTTATGTTTTAACCACAAAAATTTATGAGGAAATTGAACAGGAATTTTTAAATTGCCAAAATCATAGAAATATTGGTACATAGTAGAGGTCATTTTTTTTTTAATGCCTTTATTGCTGTTTTTCTTTACATTCATACTTAAAAAAATTATAGTGCCTAAACTAAATACAATTTAAAATATTTTTATTTTTTACATGAATCGGCAAACGGTTGTCAATCAGCTTGTCTGCCGACATAGGCCTCCTCTAAAGTTTTCCACTTAGTCCTGTCTTTTGCTGTACGAGTCCACATTTTTGTAATATAAACGAAAAAGATAGGTCATAACAAAGACTTATTACAAAGGTTAGATGTCAGATGTTAACATCATAAAATATGGTATTACTGTAAGGCTCGTTTACTTACTTTTTTCGATTTCCGAGCAAGTGGGAGAAAATATTATATGTAATATTGTTCGCAATCAGTTCCAGAAAGGTCTCATCCCACCTCCCCCCGCCGGGTCGTCGTCCAGGGGGCGCAATACCCCATCCGCCCGAGTGTTCAGTCCCACGAACACGTTGCCCTTCGACCTGGCGACAGTCGCAGCCGATTTCGAATCGCTACCTGCGACTGCGGCTGCGACTGCGGCTTCGACTGCGGCTGCGGCTACAACAGCAACACCGCCGTCCTTGGTCGACAACTTGTCAGACGTAACGGTTAGTGACATTTTGTATATATATATATATATATATATATTTTCTTAAATTAATTCGTCCCGGAACTGCTAGGCTGCTAATCGACTGCTAGATAGTCGCCAACGCACTTGTAGCACATGTGGCGTCTCATGTGCTATTGGCGACGGTAGCCACCCACCATCAAGTGGACCGTCAGCATGTCTGTCGATCTTAACATAAAAATAATAATATAAAAAGTTATAACAAAAAGTTGTTAAAGAAAATGAATTATTTATGTAAGTTTTATCTGGCTATGTGTTTTTGGTTTTTACCTGCGATTTTTGGAATAAATTTCTGACATACTCGTCTGCAACATATATTTATTTTATAAGAAAATTTGAAATTTTCAACTCAGTTCAAAGCCGGGGGAGAGTCGTTAGTGTCTTATATGAAAGATAATATATACCCTTATTATAAATTTACACAGTCAGTAATTTATGTCAAATATACTTTGTGGTCTAGCATTTCCGGGAATTAAAATACTTAGCCATTAGTCGTGTAATTTATGGTAGCTTAACTAGTGCTTATGTTTGTATCCCCAATTCCCATAGAATTTAGAAAATAAAATATGAAAATCACCATTCCAAACTATTTCACAAACATAGTGAATGAAATATAGTTTAGATATTTCCCATCGGTTAATAAATTGTTTGAACCTATTTTATTTTTATTAACGAACGATGAAATTTACCCTTTTGACTACTTTCTACTTCAACAGATCAACTTTATTTTCATTCGTAGAAATAAAGATGACTATATATTAACCGAGTTAATAGTTGGAAACGAATGCTTGGACTCTTTAGTATTATTTTTTGCTTTAAGAATCCCAATTCAATGAAAAATATTAAGTTTACGATCCAATTAGGCGCATTAAATGAAACCCCTTTTGCAAGGCATGTTCCTTACGCGATGGCTTTGGTTACACCTAGCGTTTGTGTTGCTTTCAACTGAGTGTATATTGTGATGGATGCTTGAAAAAAGTGGCACAGATTCTAGGTAGTCCATCGAGGAGTCTAGACAGCGTTCTTGGTTCTATCAGATATCGCAAACTTGAAACGGTATGTTTTTAGTTTTAATAGAAAAAAATATAATATACTAGCTGCTGCCCGCGACTTAGCCCGCGTAATTTCGTAAATTATATACTAAAACCTTCCTCGAGAACCACTCTATCCATTGGTGAAAACAGCATGAAAATCGGTGCAGTAGTTTTTGAGTTTATAGCGAACAAACAGACAGACATACGCGGCGGAGGAATTTGTTTTATAATATGTAAGGATAAATAAGCGTACATTGAGCGGTCTCTATTTGAGAAAAGCACGCTGTCTAGACCCTCAGACGTGTGGCTTGTTTATACACCTGCCACTACATTCGATCAAGTGTTTGCCCAAGTTCTATTTTGCGGACCCAGTAGCAAAAACTTTCTCACACTTTGTCCAGTCACCAGGCGCGTGTAAGCAAGCCATAACCCTTGAGACGCACACCCGCGGCTTTAGAGTTAAATGTGTGTGAACGTATCGGCTCGTGTGCAAGTTGTATGATGCAGTTGTAGCAGTCGCACAAGTATTGTAACGGCAATACCTGTGTTGCAGGTGAGCCAGCCCGCCACCGCGACGCCGTCACTCGGTTACGACGTATTCACGGAACTAGACCCCCTCGGCACCGGCCGGAGTAAACCTTACGTTGACAAAAAACTCTTCTTTCAGGAGCTCAAAAATCCACCAAAGAAAGTGCTCAAAGACCTCGTACCGACGACACAGATAGTCACGGACTCGACGGTCGCTAACAGTGAGACGTTGAGCGAGCAGTACGGACCGGCGACGACACTCACGTCACTGTCGCGCCATTCGGGCGGATCGGTCACAATTGCGAAGCCGCACACGCACACCTTCCCCGGAAACTTTTTCGCGACCGATCCGTTCGCGGAGACCGATCCGTTCGACAGCACCGATCCGTTCTCGGACTCATTCAAGGACGATCCGTTCGCTCACATGGCGGACTATCCCAAACGGAGTGTTATACGCGCCGCAGACGAGTCGAGACCTAAACTCGTTAGGGAATCGACCGGCGAAAGGTCGGACGCCGGTATAGACGTGAAGAGTTTCAACGGGCCGTTGCAAGTCAGTTTGCCGCCGGAGCCAGCGCCCAAATCGCCGCGTCTTCACAGACAGGTATACTTCATGCACGACCGGTCTCATCCACGTCACCGCCACGCATCTCATCCAAGAAGTCCACAGATCATTTCCATCCAATAATCGTTGTTTACGGCCCGATTCGAGCTCAGACTTTATCAAACAGAAGCAGACGCAACACTAATAGTGCATACCGTCTTTAAAATACCATCTTTAAGACGCACGCAAGCCTGGGCCTGTCATAGCGAGTGTGGTACGTTAAGCTAAGAGCTACATTTGTGGTTATTGTTTCATAAAACACATAATAAAATTGTAAAATGTAGCTTTCTAGTGTGACAAAACTCCATGCCTTAGGAATCGCGGTCTACGTGTAAGTTTTTTTTATCTTGTTTGAAATATTATCGATCTAATGTTTCGTCTGCTATGTTGTTATTTAAAAAATGACCCGTTTTTTTTAAAGATTGGAAGAATTTTGACAGACTTGATGTATAAAAATTACTTTTGGACGCTAAAAATAGTTTAGCGCATCTAGAACTACTGCTGCACTGGTAGCAATTCTAGCTGCAGTTAGCACTTCCTTACAGAAGATCACCAGTGAAAAGTAATATTGCGTTTCGGTAAGTGAGGGGAGTAAGTGTTTTCAAAGTCAATTTCGCTGTCTCCTTCTTGTTCTTTACACTTAGATATTGGCCGGATACCTATCTCAATGAAATTGTCAAACTTCTACCAGTCTCAAACGTTTGGACACTGGAGGCTCAAAGCCTGCATCTGTATGGATCTAATACAGTCAGTTTTTATTACATAAGGGTACCGACACGAGCACGATACGACAACGGCCGCAGCCGAGCTCAAAGTTGACGGCGGAAAGTGCTTCCCCTCCTCCGCCGCTTCCCCCGAAGAAGTTGAGCGAAGTGAGCGTCGCCCGGCCCCCGCCGCGGCCCCCTCACGAGCACGACGAGGAGGGGCCCCCTTTGCCGCGTCCTCACAGGAAAAAGGAGCCCACGGTAACACCCATTATTATTCACCATTAATATAACATTAACTCTCTTCTAATTGAATTGGTTTCATTCCTAATTTTTCAAGTAGTGTTACAAAATGAATGCTCATCTTGTGAACACATTAATTCCGAGTACCAGTTCTTATTGAAAAGTCATCGTAAATTTTGAAACTTGAAAACCTTACAAGTACCTACGGAAAGATTGGACGCACAGTTTCCAGTCCAAGACTGTACAAGTTAAGGTGCCTGCAGCCAGCATCTATTCAACAACTTTGGCCATTTTGACAATATTTAAAATATTGTCAAATTGGCTATTTGACAATATTTAAAATATACTACAAGTTGTGGTTATCCTATCAGAAAATAGCGTAAAAAACACATGTCACTTTATTTTAAGCTAAATTATGTATGTTTTTTGCAAATTATATGAAAAAATAATCCTAATTTTTTAAATTTTATCTGCGACCGAAACGTCCTGTGATTCGTTGCAACTCTGATGCTGTCATACGCTAGTAAACATTGCTTCCGCGACTGATTGTAGTTCTTTACTAGTTGTATTTGTTTACTAGCGTGTGACGGTGTGACGGTGTGACTATCAAAGACCAGCGCCATTACAGAAACAGCGTTTTGGGCCGGTTTTGAAAATTTAAACTTTAACATTGATTTTTATTAATAGTACAGTATATCTCCCGGAAATATCAAACAAACAAGAAACTCAAAACCTGGATCACTGGAAAATAACATTAAGAAATTAAATATTGTACTTTCAACAGGCGGATCGCGGCATTAAGCCCCGCCTCTCGTCAGCGGCAACCAATAGCAGCGAAGATGAGTATCTGACGCCAGCGCCTCCCCCCTTGCCCACCGCTCGAAGGTTCGACATCACACTCTCGCAGCTCCTAACTTGCACTATGGACGAACTCGCTTCAAGGTTAGTCTCCAATTGCTTTTTTCGACACTATAAAACTTTCATGTCGTCGGCTACAAGCGTTGGACTGCTTGAATAATTTTTTTTTTAGTAGACGAATAAAACGTATTTTTCCTTTCGTATTTTGCTTATAATATATAATATCTTCACACATTCCACACAGCACCGTCTAGTTCCACAGTAAGCAAATACCAGACAGTTGATATAATACATAGATTACTTTTTTTTATAAATACGTAACATATTATATTTACAAACATCCATGACTCAGGTACAAAGGTAAAATGTTAACACATAAACATTTGCCCCCTAGCGGGATTCGAACCCGCGACCGTTTGGTTAACAGCTAGGGTTACTAGCCACTAGACCAAAACATGTCGTCACGTGTGTGTGTGTGTGTGTGTGTGTGTGTGTGTGTGTGTGTGTGTGTGTGTGTGTGCTTACTATTACTTTTATATTTTAGACTCTTTCTATTTTTAGGCTTCGAGTTCCGGCAGCTACTCTCTCGTCTATGACGCTGCCACAGCTCACAGAATACCTAAGATCATATCTAGCCGCTGATATAGATCGAGCAGTACGTACATGAGTGATTTATATTCAAATTACAAATATATTAGTTTGATAATAAACAAAAAAAAATTTTTTTTTACAGCACATACACATAGAACCCGGAACGCGGATAGAAACAGAAAAACCTCTTTCATTGACGTCTACTACTAAAACAGTTTCGACTAAACAGAAACCGATCACAGCATCGTCTGTCTCTACAGAGTTTAAACCTCAATTCGAAGATAATTTCGCTCCGCCGGAATCGAGCGAATCGTTTGTCGCAAACTTTGATGATTTCGACAAAAAAGCGAACAATTCGTACGACAGATACGCCGCGTTCAGAGAAATACAAGAGCTCGAGTTGAAATCTAAGTCAATTTTAGACCCGACTGACAGTAAGAGTGTGGACAGTGAATCCAAACAGGACTCGGACGATAAAGAGGAGATGTCAGCAATAAACAGTTTGATGAAAGAAGAACAACAAAAGCGTGAGAACGAAATGAAAGAGTTAAGCAAAAGTCCGCTAAGAACTCTAGACGAGTTGACATTGGACTCGTTCAACATGTTCCGCAACTCGGTCAGTCCGAAACCTTCACAGATTGACGCAAAAATAGAAGATATAAAGTCTGTTATGAAAAATTTACAATTGGAACAGTCGAGGCGAAGCGTTTCACCAAGGGATAACAATAATACAGGGATAGCACAGAAACAGGAAGACCCTAGCGATAGATACGCAGCGTTAAGGGAGATAACAATAACGGAACCGCCCATGGACGAGTTTGAATCTCTACCTCCCGAAGTGAAGGAGAGAAAGAGATCGGACGAGAAATCGGACGGTTTCGATAATTCAGATTTCTTCGATTGCATAGACAACAGCTCTCTGTCTTTCTCGCACGTGGAGGACGCGTTCAGAAAGAGTCCAATAGTGAAAGAGAAGGAGGAGGAAAAGAAAGTGGAAGAGAAAAAGGAAGTCCCGGTTCCGGTGTCTCCAATAAGGGAGGTGACTCAACCGGCGAGGTTGTCCACCGGTTCTATTAGTGATGTTGCTAGCGGTTCTTCACCAGATACTAAAGGTAATTAAAGGTACTAATTTTAATGTAAGGCACTAAACTAGGATTTAAAAATTTTAAAAACAGGTTTATTTTATTTTGTGGCCACAATAACGTGACGCCTAGTTTAGTTTTTCGCCATATTTATCATGCTCATCTAAACTGAAATATAAAGAAAATTGATTTGTAATTTTGTTTGTAATGAATAAACTCATAACCTAGTGGACCGATTTTAAAAATTCTTTTCCCTATAGAAACTACATTATCAGTGAGTAGCATAGGCTATCAATCAATACTCAATACTAATAATAAATCTGTAAGGCTTGCTCATGGAGTAAGTTACTTTGTTTTCAGATATTGTGTTTATAGGCTCTATACATGATACTGAAACTAAATTTTCAGATCGGTCGTACGGAACACAGGATAGGCTACTTTTTTCTTTTTCAACGCGGACGAAGTCGCGGGCGCCAGCTAGTATCTTATAAAGTTACGCGGGCTGTCGCGTGCAACAGTGTTAGTGTTATTAAAATAGAGTATAAATTTTGATTAATTCTGTCTGTTTTGATAAAGTTTTAGACAAGCGAGTGTGTCGCGGGGAAGTCCGGGTGACGGTAGGCGGTGGAGGGGAGGTGGGGATGGGGTCGGCTCGTTGGTCGGTGCTAGGGGCGCCCGCTTCCCCATGGTCCTCGGACTCGAGAGATTCGGAACACGCCCCACCGGACCGACACCGACGCAGGCACCACCCACCCGACGCCAGAGGTAGCCCTGTCTCTTTCTCTTTGTACCTAAATGTATGTTCATCTCTTCCTCTCGCTGTTCGTGTACTCCGGTGAAATATTATATATTGTATATTCTCACAATAGGAGAATGGAGTAACAAACTCTTTCAAGTAAAAAATACTGAACTGATGTGGATGAAATTTAGCACACAGTTAGTTTCTACTTATAGTTAGTTCTATATAGGATACTTTTTATCTAGGAAAATGTTAGATTCCCGAGGGGTCATTTAAAAATATAATAAAATGAGTGCTACTGTCGGCACAGCGATAAAGATATCGGATATTTTCTCAGGTGTTATATTTTTTATTTTTCAACGCAGACGAAGTCGCGAATCCCTGCCAGTGTGATACATGTACAGAATACACAAAACAAATGTAATCACACGTAAAGACTTGCGTATTTATTTACAATTGTGCAATTATGAATTAGGTATATGAAATTTGCGCAATAATCTTCCCGCACACGTAGCTGTGTACTTGCGCAAGTATATCGTTACGTGTGTAGCCTACCATTAGATGAAATGAATGTATCGTTTCTAATGATAGTGCAAACGTCATCGTCATCCCGCGACGTGTCCCCGTGGGATGAAGAACCGCCGCCGATTTCGCGACTACAGCGCCCGCCATCCCACCATCGGGACAGGGATTCCAGGTCACTATATTTAATTATGATTATGTACATACTTTATGTAATGCCTTTTATAAATTACTAGATCGACTCAAGTACAATCGGGGTTCGAAAAGGTGCGTCCACATTAAAGCATTTACTTGCACCAGGGCAATTATCAGTAATGCCAAAATTTCATTTTAAACATCTGAAAGTTGTCAGCTTTGCTTTTAAGGTTGAAAAGGTTCAACTTGATAAAGAAATAAATTTGAATCCTGACGAAGGTTTTCATACCCCGACTGTACTCAACCTATCATAATGAAGTTTTGCATCACAACAAATTTATTATATATAAGAAGAAGTTACAGACTTTACCGAGAAAATATCTTGGAATTTGGTAATGGGGTTTCATATAATATTTAAGTTTAAAAGTGTAAAAAGTATTAAAGTATAAAAAAGCCTTCACAGAAATATTTCTTATATCGTCTCTTGATTAACAGGCACAACTCATCGGGTTCGAGAGAGTGTCTCGACTCGGGCAGCGGCAGAGAGAAAGAGAAGATGAGGGATAAACGCGAGAGTCGAGACAGGGAGAGAGAGAGGGATGTGAGCAGAGACAGCAGAGAGTCCACGAGGGAGAGAAGAGACTCGGGCAGCGGGAGGGACAGACGCGATAGCAAGGAAAGGGATCACCGGGATCGAAGGGACCGTCGCAGCAGGGATAGGGATAAAGACGCGTGGGACAGAGACAGGACGTACAGCCGGGAGAGGGAGTACAGGGACTCGAGGAGTAGAGAGAGACAGAAAGACTACAGAGAGAAGGAGCGAGACAGACATAGAAAACCGAGGCATTCGTACGACGAAGATGAAGAGTAAGTTAAGTTTTCTATTGAGACTCTATTGAACCAGAATTCAATTAAAGTACTATCAACAAAATAATCCATATACTAATATTATAAATGTGAAAGTAACTGACATTTATAATATAGTAAAATAAAATAAAAACTATAGCCTGGCCAAAGTGTTATAGCAACTTTTTGTATTTTACAACACGGACGAAGTCCCAGGCACCAGCTAATATTATAAGTATAAAATGTTAGTTACAGTGATGGGTGTGGATCGGGAAGGTCGTCTCCGCGTGACCGTTGGCTGGAACAAAGATGGCGGAGAGATGGTAACTAATCACCTTCACCGTACTGTATAACACACATTTTAAAAGAAAATCTTATTAATTCTCGTTTTCATTATGTCTCAGAGAGAAATTACGGTTCACTGGGATGGCGGGAGACGAGGCGGAGAGCAGAATCGAGGCAAAGCGAAGACGTCAGTGATAGAAGGTATTTTGTACAGAAATTTTTGCCTAGACAGTATCGCGAGCCAACGGAATTGAAATGACGAGATGTTTTTGAATGTCTATTCAAGGTACGGGTCAACATTGGGATGGTCGTCGAGACGATCAAACGAAGGTTCAATCCGACGTGACTCCGATCGGGAGCTACGCCATTCGCGGGACTCGAGGGACTCTAGAGAGTCGAGGGACTCGAGAGACTCTAGAGAGTCGAGGGATTCGAGGGACTTACCGCGTGACCCGCGGCGACGGTCGCGTCGAGCTGAAGAGCCAAGGTATATTTTACCATTTTCGACAATGTTCCCTTTTTGTCATTTGAATGACCAATTTCAACATGACATAATACACTCATATGACCTTTCATGGCCTAGTGTACTCATATGAAGCTTACCGACTCCTACGAGTCTACTCGGTCCGAGCAGACACTCTGAACGTGTCATCGCGGTTTTACGCTTTTCGTCGCGCCAAAAAAGCTGCTTGTTATAAAATTACAAAGGGTTATACAGTTTTTTAATTTTCTGTTCCAGAAGTCGTCCGCGAGACTACCGGTTCTCGAATGACTTTTCCCCCCGGGAACACTCCGAGCCATTCGACAATGACTACCACGAGAGCACAGCCAACAATACGAGCAATAAGAAACGGACTCCATACTCAAACCTCGAAGGGACCAGGTGATTTATTATTATATAATTAGCTGGCGCCCGCGACTTCGTCTGCGTTGAAAAAGAAAAAGTAGCCTATCTTGTGTCCCGTACGTCTAAATGTTTATCTACCAAGTTTCATGAAAATCAGTTTATTCGTTTAAGAGTTATGGAGGAACATACATAACATACAGAAAAAAATTCTAAAAATAGTCAATTTAGTTCAGTGTTTATAGAGCCTATAAACACGATATCTCTAAAAACAAAGTAAATCTCTCCATGACCGACCCTAACAGATTTATTATTAGTATTGATTTGAACATTTCAATCCATATACCAAAATGACAGAATTATAGTCGACAAACAAAAAACATTGATATACAACACTGGAAGGGACATAACAAATCATACATTAAAAAAATGATGTTTTATTGGTTTACATTTATAATATTGATATTATTTTTCTTTTAGTTTGACTTAATGGTAATAATAATTAGTTTGTTTTTATTTTATATTCGTAAAAACGTTTTACAAGGTCAGTTTACAATAGTTACAATGCAGTGAAAATAACAAAGAAGCGTGTTTGTTCTTTTCAGTGACTAATTGATAAATTGAAATAGTGTATGTATGACCAATGACCAATAAATTGTTTTTTACAGATTCGCATTCGAGCCGGAGGAAGTGACTCCGTCGCCCCTGTCGACGAGTTCGGTGCGCGCACGCGACACCGACTCGCCGGCGACACGATTCCGTTTCGACTCCGACTCGGTGTCGCCGCGTTCCCTGTTCGAGGACGACTTCGCCGCGATCACGCCGCGATGTCGCGCCGACTCCATAGCCGAGGAGGACGAAGACGTGCCTCCATTGAGGACGAAACCTCAGACGAATCACAGGGACATTAAAAAGTCGGAATCGGTAAATATTTTCACGAAAGACGTCGATCCGTTCGAGGGGGATGATTTTTTCGCGTGCACAGGGTCCGATAGGGCAGCTCGCAGGGAGAACTGGCCGGGAGATTTTCAGGGGTTCGATAATGTGTGAGCACAGCCCGTGTACGGTCCCCTCCCCCCCTATATGCCCTCCACCGCAATATGACTGCTAACCTTCCTTCTAAGGTCTACAGGTAAACATGTAATGGATGATTTATCAACATGATCCCAACTAAAAGAATGTCTATCTCTTTAAAAAAAAAAAAAAAAAAAACAGCTAACTATAGTAAAGCCATGGAGACAACGCAAACAATGTAAACAAATACGACCTTCTTACGAGTATGCATTTCTGACAAACTGTTTTAAAGTGGATTAAAAACGTTTTGAAATGTACCTCCTTAAATACGTGTAAAATATTAGTTTTATTAAAAAAAAAATGTTACGAATCCCTGAAATTTGTTAGTATTCTTACCATTGTTTCCGTGGCCTCACTGTAGAATACCATTCATTTTTTCAATACGAATAATAACTTTTTTAATGTGTTAATCATAAAAACGTCGACCTGTCTACGAAATTATTTACATATATATTTAATTTAATATACATATAAATTTATAATTGATATCCATTACACGCAGTCCGTGTTAACAGTGACTTATTACAACCTACGCAAATCTTTCTAGTAGTAATAATTATAAATAAAATAATGGGTACATTTATTGAGTCATCTAGTTATATATTCAAAGTCTTCGTGGGTGAATGAATATTTGACATAAATATATTACGTCTTTTTTGCTTCCATAGTGAGAGGCAATTCGGAAAAGTGATGATAACAAAAAAAAAACCCATATCCCAACGCTTTAGACTTTAGCCTGTAACGATTCATATTTATATATATATTTACTCAAAATCGAAATACAATTTACAGACAAAAACAAAAACATACCTAACAGCCAATTAAGGATTTTACATAATTTGTATATGTATTGATGAATCACCTAATATATATACAATTTTTCGGTCAATTTCAACATTGTCCCAAGCATTTTCAACATTTTTCCTAAGCAATTTCAACATTTTCTTAAGCAAATTCAACATTTTCCTAAACAAATTCAACATTTTCTTAAGCCAATTCAACATTTTCCTAAACAAATTCAACATTTTCTTAAGCCAATTCAACATTTTCCTAAACAAATTCAACATTTTCTTAAGCCTATTCAACATATTCCTGAACAAACTCCTAAGGAAAATGTTGAAAATGCTTAGGGAAATGTTAAAATTGACCGAAAAATGGTATATACTAGGGGCTATTGTTAGCATACAACTCTATAAAGATACGAGTATCATATATTTATATAATCTATAAAATATATTTGACGATCCCAGAGCTCCCCTTTTTGTAGGAATAAAATTCAATTTTGTAGGACAGTATTCAAATAATAATTTAGTATAATTATCTTACAACAATTCTTTGTATAATAATTTATTATAATTCTTTGCTCATTTCGTAACTCGATTTAATATAATTTATATATAATTAAGATTTTTAATTCTAATTGTGTTATTTCGCTTTAAAAGTAAAGTCGGCAACCTTCTTTACTGCTCAAGTATTGCCATGGTTGTTTTATCCTATACAGTAAGCACCTTAACCCTATAGTGATAAGGTCTATTTTAAGTTTGACCATTTTAATTTATTTGAAATGACGATCTCACATAAGTGAATATAAATTGTTGGACAGGTTTTATATCTTTTATGACATTCGCTTTATACTTAATTCGTTCAATGAATTTTAAAATTGAATTTAAAATGCGAATGCCAATACTTTATTTTTTTTTTAGTATTTTGCAATTCTTGCCACATTTTGATATGGCAAAATGTATTTTTTTTATAAACAAATCAAATTATATTATAATTACAATATTGTCCTTTTAGACATTGGAACAACATGCTTTTAGACATGCTTTTTAGACATTTGGTAAACTTGTCATCCTAGTATTAAATGTTAACACATAAATATGAATTTTTAATCGAATATCAGATTTATAATTATTATGCCTTTAGTCAACCTGTGATATATTTAAGCCCAGATGCCCTACGATTCATTAAAATAATGTTAATTGATTATTTTGGGCATTTTTTTTAAAATATTGGGCACATGTTTTTTGATCTGCAAATTCTTGTAATTTTCTTGATTCTTTATGCATTAAAAGATAAAAAGGCATTTGTGGCTCACAAAGGAAATATCCGTTAAATTCATAGATAACGGAATCTCCCATTATATTACATTATTTAGTAATTCATAGATTATACATAGGAATGTTCAAGGAAATATAATTTTTTTTAAAAGGCATACAAAAAGCTTTAATTAATGCTTCAAACAAAAGTTAATTAATTTAAGTTTAATGAAAGATATTTGTGTGTGTAAGTGTGTGCGTTTTTATAAGTTCTTATATGATTTTTTAACATGTTTTTTAAACACGCAATCAAAAACTTCTTTATAAAAAAGTTAACCATAAAACTGGCATGCATTTTTTCAAACATTTAGTGACTAGTCTAGTCGTGGATGAATTTTGAAATATACCAAGATTATAGTTTTATATAAAAACAAAGATTTTTTACGATAACACGATGCGACCGTGCAGTCAGGTACCATAATATTATGCCATATGTTATATATGACATTACTTAGTGCGCTTAAAACGAAGAAAGTCCAGTCTAACGCATGCCTTATGTATTCTTTGACCCTTTAGCCGCCCGAGTCGGATTTATCCGACATTTATTTTCGTGTCCATTTCGTCAGAACCGGATTTCTCTACTTGTATTAGGCCCCCTCTTTCACCAATTAGGTACAAATAAAGTGTTGATTAGTTACTTTTCAAGTAACGCTAATTGGCGAGTAAATGTTACGAGTATCTTGTGTCAATTTCATTGAAATTACCCTTGAGTAATGCTACTCGAAGATGGTGAAACTCGTACGCTTTCTTACCTTTTTCTTCTTTAAATGGCGGTTAGCCTAGTTGACACTTTACTCAGAGATGGTGAAAGAGGCCCTTAATGTTTATTTTTAAATCATTGAATTGCTTTCTCTTAAAAAAAATACTTAACCCTTAAGTAATCTGTATTATTTCCCATAATACTCATTATAAAGTAACGAACAAAGACTCTTCTAGCTGAGGCTAGAGACATGGAATGGTGAATTTTGAATAAAATAGGTTTTTTTCCCTTTAAATTTGCTTCCATAGTGGGAGGCAATTCAGAAAAGTGATAATAAAAAAATCGGGCGATACAGTTTGATGCTGTAGCCTACATATCTATCATCAACATTCAAAATTTAATTACACCACTCGATAGCCGAATGATCCAAGATTTTTTTTGATATACATATATGGTATATTCGAATTCGTTGGATATATATAGGTACACATATAATAAAGAAAATATTACTCGTATTCACGTAAAAGTAAAACACACAGTGACGCTGAGTTTTTTTTTAGCCAGTGTTGTATAAGAAAATGCAAACTTTTGCTTTTTTTTTACATATTTTACGTAAAAGAAATCTCCAGTAGAGACCAGGTTAAAGTTATATCCAATGGTATTTCCATTGTTATAGTAACGTCCGTAACCTCACTGCAGATGGTAATAAAGCAATATTATTATTATTACCATCTCCAATGAGGTTACGCCTGTCAAAAAAGTCAAAAAAATATTACCAACATACAGTCTGTCAAAAAGTGTAGAAATTAAAAAGTGGCAATACTGTAGTGTTGTCCCGTTCTAACCATGTAGTTGATAAGAAAGAGACAACACTTTAGTATTGCCTTGCCACTTTTTAATTTCTACACTTTTTTGACAGAAGATGATATAAAATATGTCATTTTTCAGCGAATATTGTCTAAAATTGACCAAAATAATTATGTAAAAGTGCATTTAAAAAGAAAACCTTATTTTAAATGATAGCATGCGTTTAATATACTTAGCGCCTCTTTCACCTTAACTGTCAGGCTATCTGTCATTTAAAGTCACCGGTAACCGGGAATAATGGAGCTGATATAGTTACCTGTGTTTGTACAGTAAAAGTCCCAAACATTAAAAAGAAAATAATAAAAAAAATTCGCCTATTGAATGATGCAGTAAACCGAGTGCATAATTCAATAAAACAGAAAATTATTTCTAAAAGTAACTAATGAACACCTTACTTATAGTTGGTGAAAGAGGCCCTTAATAAGCTATCATTTTATTTAACTGGTAAACAATCCCTTTCCGCAAAGGTATTATAAAATTATCGTATAATAATAATGATAATGTATTATAATAATATACAAAATCATATTCGTGCATAGAAAACGTATTGAAATAAACTATGTAACATTTAATATTTTCTGTGATATTTTTTGCGAATTTTAATTTATTGTTTTTATGGTGATTTTCTTTTTTGTTTTTTAATTATTATGTTCGTCTGTTATTCCGATATTGCTAAATTTTTCTATGAAATCATCTTATAATGTAATAGTGTTAATAGTATTTGTATTTTAATAATAAAAACAATATTAATTATTACCTATGCCATCTATTGTATAATAAATACCTATAATAATCTACTAGTGGATACAAAGATTTGAAAATACGCTAAGAGCGTAGTCACCCAAATATTATAAAAATAAAGTTCAATTAAATGTGGGATGTATTTTTTTGTAAAATTATTCCATCTAATTCTACGTCCACAAAAAAAATATTTAGGCCCCTTCACACAGAGAGCGTTGCGGTTACGTTATGCTTACTCATATTATACTGTAAAAACAAAGTATACTATGAGTAACTATGAGTAATCTTCTTATTAGTAAAATCCACTGACCTGTAATATATACCACTGGACAGGCTGTCCCATACAAATAACAGCTAATTTTTTGTACTATTTTGAAACGCCGCCCTAGATTGTCCCGAGAACTAATTTTGACGTTTGCGTATTATTATTCCATCGATATGTAAGGGATATGTATATGTATAATCACTAATTTTAGTTCCATGGACAATCGTTTTATAGCCTACAGCGCCAAAATGACATTTTTCAAATAAGCATAAAAAAAATTGAAAAATGATTTGGTATATATTATATATTACAGGTGGTTAGTGGTAAAATAAGTTTTGTACAGTTTGCCGGTATTGTCATTCCCAAGAAAAAATGTCATGTATCAACCGCACGTTTCCCCGTGTGAATGGGTCTTAATATTATTTTATAATCATTATTATTGATGACAATCGTGTTAACTAATGTTACCTAATACCTAGTGATGCAAATGATACCGTTTTTGTATGTATTTTTTGTAAATAATGTAGTTAGATGGAAATTAATTACGTGCAATTATAAAACCTGTATGGCGCAATACCAAAGGTATTTTTTATGTTCTGTAATTGTTGTGTAAGATATTCGGCATTAATAAATTATAAACACACAATTATATATTTGTTTTATTTAAAATACGCATTATAATATGGCTTGAAAAATGGGACTGCAAAAGAAGATCAGGTAGGCGTAGAGCGTGATGGTGATGGAATTGGGATAAACCCAAGAGAGGTCCTTGTAAACTTTTAGTACCAATAAAAAATATTAACAGTACGTAATACGAACAAATATTACAATGTCGACTTATTTCTCTAATTTTGGCGAAGGAATAAATCGGCTTTTTATTTTATTAATATATAATTGGGCTGCCCTGCTGGTGTACTCGTTAATTTTCTCGCAAGAGTAGCGTAATATTTGCTTCCATGATATTTTTTTGTATTCCTAATTACAATTTTTTTATATTTGCTTTAACAATTTTATTTATTACTAAAATAAATAATAAAATATATATTTGCGCAAGTGAATATTACTACAAACTTTATTTTTTTTTATTCATTTCGTATTTTTATTTTATAGTAATTTAATTTTATCTGTGTCTTATACTCCTTATGAGTACAGTATATAATGTTCTGTGATATTGTGCTGTGGCACTTTGCTGTCAAAGTTGTACTGTCAAATCAAAGCTGTCATTAAAATAAAGAACTCGAGAGTAAGAAAAATAATAGTGATAAATCGTGATAGTATAATAAAATAACTTCATAAGAAGTATGAAGAAATGTTTCTGAGACAAATCAACAGCTGTTTAACATTTTCGTTGTAAATAAAGAGAAATAAATAATAGAAGAATCTCAGGTAGAATTTGGTCAATCTTGTAGGACATGTTACTATAACTTTAATATTAGTTTTGTATTTAAAGATGAAACAAAGGTAAGGAAAATAGTGTACCTCTTGTGTGACGTGTTATTAATTCGTGTTTGTTTACGTGTATTTAGTGTTTTCATTGTTTTGAAGGACTCGTCTAATGCAGAACGGGGAAGATTTGTTTGATAATACAATGAATGGTCACAAGAAGGATGATGACGTTAACCAAATACAACTTCATAAATTAAAACCCCACGAGCATTTCATTGAGGCTCAAGTTCAAGAGGGAGATACATTGCAAGCCATAGCTCTGAGATTCTACTGTTCTGTAAGTTTGACATTATATGATTCAACTAGCTGGTAGCCGCGACTTCGTCCGCGTTTAAAACGTTATATAGTCTGAAGCCTTCCTCGATAAATGGAATATCCAACACAAAAAAGAATTTTTCAATTCGAGTCAGTAGTTACTGAGATTAGTGCGTTTAAACAAACAAACTCTTGGCTATATATTAGTAAACGTAATACGTTTTTATTTTAATTTATTACATTGTGGATACATTTTCTGTAGTACCTAATTTTTGAGGGACAATACACACAACTGTATATAGGAGGTAAACTTTTAAACTACTCATCAAATCATTCAACAGTTAAAATAGCATTTTAGGATGGATATAGGCTTACTACTCCACACGAGCGAAGTTGTGGGAAGCGAACATTATACCATCTTTATCTGAAAATAAAGATGGTATAATGTCATGTGTTATATTTTGCTTTACATAATTTGTCAGGCATTATATCTTTTATGTTTTAAACCAGCTAGTATTTTAATACAAGGACCACAACCTATTCAATTGTCTTGAACATTTGTTATAAATTGCTTCCACAATCTCTTTTCTGCCTTTTTTGAGTTCTGATTCTCAATAAGAAAAGAAATCCCATAATTATCTTTTATGGAAAATTTCAATGTAGATCAGTATTCAATTGAGCTGACTCAAAAAAGTGTTATTCATCAGAGTATATCTACATTTTATTTATACAACGGTCTTAATCAATCTATTAATTAGATTCAACTTGAAAAGTCTACATCTATACTAATATTAAGTTTGTTTGTTTGGTTGAATGCGTTAATCTCAGGACCTATTGGTTCGAATTGAAATATATTTTTTTGTGTTTTTTTAGCTAGTGTTGTATATTTATAACTTCTTGGCAATGTATCATCGTCAAACCAAAATCTGCTAACCACACTACATATCAACAAGAGTATTAATTAAATTATTAATGTTTTAGATTTCAGAATTAAAAAGAATCAATCACATACACAAAGATAATGAGATATTTGCAAGGCGGACAATCAAAGTGCCGGTCACACCTTACTCAGTGTTGACTGAACGCATACCTCAACTAGTCGAGCCGATACCGTCAACCTCTACTCAAGATCCGCACGGATTGATAAGCACGTGTGCTAATAATGTGAAAATTGAACAAACGAATAATGTTTTTAGTAAATCTTCAAGTGATAGCGACTGTGCAATTGACTGTAATACAGTGGTCTTAAACAGTACACTGACACCATCAGTCGTGCCGTACACCGATGATCCTAATGAATCGGTGAACGAAGACACACAGCTTTTACCAAATAAATTGAAGGATACCGTGGAAACGGTAGTAGTCAAACAATTGACATCACAAGGAGCCGATTTGGGTTTAAAATGGTTTCACCTAATCGGCTTCTTGATCATACTCGGCGTTGTGACACCCCTAGTTTATATATTTTTCTTCTTAGATAAACATGAACATTCAGACATACCTCCATTGCATTCGACTTGAAAAAATGTGATATTGGATCTGCTCGGAAAGCTTTAAGTAAAGGCGGTACTTTTTATATGTATTGACTGTTTGTATATATTTTAATAAAAGAGGGATCAATTGATAAAATAAATTTTATATTTATATTGTTTATATGATGTTTTATTTATTGACACCATAGATTTAGGCCGATATCAGTGTTCTCCTGACGGTCAGTACTGACAATACGCACGACCGACGCGCTTGTCATTTGTATGAAAATTCACAAGTCGTTACAGATCTCGCCTGACCGTACGCACGCGTATTGCTACCGCGGTCGGTCGTGCGTATCGTCAGGCCTGACCGTCAGGAGAGCGCTGAAACCGGCCTTAGTATTACTACCGTTCCGTTATTGACACTACCAAAATTGCGGGTTACTAAGAGTCGGCAGAGACTGACTGTAAGGCAGGCTTCAACACGTCGTGGTATCCCACAGTAAGCAGCTGTTGTGTCGAAAACTATTCAAGTTAGCATCGCGTTACTATGAACATTTGTTGCTAAAGGAATACCCCACATGCTTCGGCATGATGCGGAACGTTACAGCCTCTTGGTGTTGAAATAAAGGAGTAAATAAAAAAAATATGTTTATGAACAGTTAGAAAAGTCGTTTTTACAATAACCATGATTGAAGGCTCCGCGGAAGCCAGTGCATATATATACTAGCTGCTATCCGCGACTTCGCCCGCTAACTTTGTAAATTATATACTAAGAACTACTCTATCCATTGGTGAAAACACCATGAAAAATCGGTGCAATTGTTTTTGAGTTTATCCCAAAGACAGACGCGGCGGAGGAATTTGTTTTAAAATATGTAAGGACGTGTATTTGCTTTTAATTATTATTATTGATGATGTTAGCAATACCATTTATTCACTAAAAGCAAACCATGTACCCTTTATTGTCGTGAGACTATAATTATATTTTTATTGTGACCCTATGTGATACTTGTGATCTAGTTCGCACAGATGCATTTTTTTTTTTCTAGTGGATCTCTAGTGGATTTTTTTTTCAGTAGTTAAAATTGCTTGCCGATTCCCTCAAGATATTTCCCTCCGAGACAAAATTAAACATGGGAGACAGCATATTAAAATTAAAACAAATTATTCAAAAATATCATTTATTTCATTATTACCTATCACTTAACTTTAGATCGATGTTTAAACTGCAAAATTATACATTACAAATATAAAATTTTAAATGCTTCATACACCTCCTAGTGTAAAACAATTCATATAGAGCCTTGGGGACACTGAACTGGATGTAAAATATTTAAATTATTGGATTATTAGAGACGAGGTTTATTCTTGACTCTTCGACGATCAAAAGTTGCCACGACCGCCTCCGAGGTTGGGATTGCTCTCATGTACACTGTCGAGTATAAAAACATCATCATCAACATATTGTGCATGTCAAATTTCATGTTAAAACCAATTTAAAAAAATGTTAGTACACCCTCAGATAAAATAAAAACTAAAGATAGAGACTTGGGCCTCACCTTATTAAAATATTTACTATTGAAAATGTCGATTGCGTAGTGAAAGGGTGTAAAAAACCAGGTTTCAAAATTTAGAATTTAGAGTTTAGAATCATACGTAAATAAACTTGGAACTAATATTATAGAGAAATGATTTGTATGTTTGTAATAAATATACTGGACCAATTTAAAAAAAATCTTTCACATATAGAAAACTACATTATCAGCGAGTGCCATAGGTTTTATTTTATAAAGTTACGCGGACAAAGTCGCGTGCAATAGCTAGTTTTCAATAAAAATAAACAAAAATTGATATATGAACACAAAATTTCAATATTTATAAAACCGACCACTATGTCGTCTGCAAAATTCTATCTATAGTTTTTATTTCATCTGAGGTAGACACCATGAGAGAAGAGTAGCCACATTAAAAATAGCATAAAACCTAAATGACAATATTTTGACAGTGTCATATTATATAATGTAAAAAAAAAACTGGACAACTATTTATAGTGTTGCCAGTTAAAAATTTGCGTCAAAAAATTGTCATAAATTTTTTCCACACTTCATTGAACAAACAGACAGACAAATTGTTAATAACAAAACAGTAGCACCAGATTTGATGTATGGAAAGAGGTGATGGTGATCTTCGCTGTAGTGAATGCCAACGCTTTGTAGGCAGATTAGTGATTCTTTGTTAATGAAATCAAACAACAAAATCACTAGTCTTCCATACAACGAGTGACATCGACGCCCGTTAGTCCGTGTGGCACACAACCTAGAAATATTGTTATATACAAATGATTTTCAAAAGATAAATGTTAGTCACCAATGGATAGAAAACATACGACATAGAGAGATGGAATGAGCGCTCCCTATACAAAAATGTAAAGTAAATATGGGCAGAAGAGTGTGAGAGAGACGAAGCTGTGGCTACCGTCGCCAATAATACAAGCAACAGCCACAGGTGCGGTAAGGATATAAAAGGGATAGGGAAATGGACTCTGGCATACAGTAGCCAGTCGATCTGCCCAAAAGACTGCAAAACGCAATGTGACCCCGCTACTACTTTTCAGCCCTCAGGGTGACAATGACAACTTCCTAAAACAACTTTTTAAAATGTCAACGTCCTAAAATGACAACTATTTAGAGTGTCAACGACCTAAAACGACAACTTTAAAATGTCAACGTCCTAAAACGACAACTTTTTAGAATGTCAACGTCCTAAAACGACAACTTTTTAAAATGTCAACGTATTAAAATGACAACTTTTAAATCAACAAATTCTTTAATTAATTCCCGGGTCTGTCGGGGTAAAACTAGTAGTCATTTTATACTTAGGGCCTCTCACCAATTACAAGTAAAGTGTTGATTAGTTACTTTCAGAAATAAATTTATGTTTTATTAAATTATGTACTCGGTTTAATGCATCCTTCGATAGGCGATTTTTTTATTACATACTATTTTCTTTTTAATGTTTAGGACTTTTACCATACAAACAAAGGTATATTAGCTAAATTATTCCCGGTGACAGGTGACGGTTAGCCTACTTGACAGTTGGTGAAAGAGGCCCTTAGACATTCATCTAATTTGACAAAATTATTTTGTGGCGATATTTTTAGAAGTCATTTTGATACTTTGACCTTTTTGACATATCACACAACTGAGGGCCGAAATTGACACCTCTTAGTAAGTTGTCATTTTCGAAAGTTATCGTCACCCTGAGGGCTTTCAGATCTAACTGAATAGTTTATTTCTAAAGTTGACCCTGCCGGGAATTGAACCCGGAAGCTCTTGAGAACAGAACGTTAGAGCAAGCACCCCAATCAGTCGTCCAATTTTTATAGAAATTTTGATTGTAGTTAAAAAAAATCTACAAGAAAGAGATGGGTATTGCTCGGTTCATTCTCTCTATGACTATGATAGAAATTATTATGAGAAATGACAGATATTATACCATTGAAAAGTGATATAAAAAAAATTAAACCATATAGATATATAGGTAATTTAGATCACTTTAGAATGGTGTGAAGGCATCACAATAGTATGTACAGTTTCAATACGAGTTGATAGATTTAGTTAGTTAGAGCAACTAATAACAAGTCTACATTTTTGGTTTTTATTTATCAAAATATTTTTGTCTTTCAAAAACTTGTGCTAATAATATCACCCTTCAAATAAATTTTCAAGTTGAATCATATTGCCAAAAAACTACAAGGCACGAAATGCAACACGACGCAAAATGACATGTATGTCATAATATTACAGTTTAATAATTAAATGTCCGGTAGATAGGGTTACCATTTTAAAAATAGCGAAATTTTATCGTGACAACCCTAAAATTTAAATTTCAAGTATCAATCAACCTAGTACAGGTTTCACGAGTTTCTATCGACTTAAGATTTTCATACTTGTATTTGTAATTCATCACTCGAAATATTATTATTATTATTATTATTATTATCACTATCATCATGATCGCCATTATTATTTCGAAATAACTGCTCAAAATCTATTAAAACACAACTTATAATCAAAAAGGGCCATATTTTTAAAATAATTTTATAATTTTATTTAAACAAAAAAAATTTATATTTCCATGTCCCGTTCAAAGTTAGCTTATGTTCATTGAATCTATCACATCAGAATATTTTGTATGAATTCACACTGATTAAAAACTCTATCAAATCGACTTTATATTCTAGATTAAATGTAGTTTAGAATTTTTACTATAAAAAATTTGAAAAATTACAATTAATTCTTGCGTTTTTTAATTAAATCACCACAACTGTCAAATCATTTTTTTTAAACTCTTCCATACCATAACCAACCAGTCAGTGACACCAAATCCAAGTGTTAATTTTCCTATGGTCAGCGAGATGAGGTAAGAAATGTGTAAACAAATCACGTGATATCATAGTCCACTATATTAATTTGTAATCTATAATATTAAGCGCCTCTTCCACAAACGTCAAGTAGGCCAAACTGTCATTTAAAGTCACCGGTAATCGGGGTAAATGGAGCTGATACACCTTTGTTTGTACGGTAAACGTCCCAAACATTAAATAGAAAATAATAACAAAAATTCGGCTATCGAATGATGCAGTAAACCGAGTGCATAATTCAGTATAACAGAAAATATGATTTCTAAAAGTAACTAATCAACACTTTACATGTAGTTTGTGAAAGAGGCTCTAATACTAGTGACTTTTATATAATTATCTATTATGGCCACCAACTTTGTAGTTGTTATTTTACTTGTGCAAAGTGTTGATTAGTTACTTTTAGAAATAATTTTATGTTTTATTAAATTATGCACTCAGTTCGGTTTACTGCATCCTTCGATAGCTGATTTTTTTAATTATTTTCTATTTAATGTTTGGGACGTTTACCGTACAAACAAAGGTGTACTTTAAACAGGTGACTTTAAATGACAGTTAGCCTACTTGACAGATAGATGGTGAAAGAGGTACTTATACTAATGTTTTAAAGGGAAAAGATTTATATTTGTTTTTATTGAATAAACTCACGAGTAATATGGGTTACATTTAAAAAATTACGCGGACGAAGTCGCGTGAAACAGCTAGTTGAGTTAACTTCCAGTTTTCCCAGTTAAGTGTATGTGTAACTTGCAATAGATGTCACTTTTTACGGTTGCATTGTTTTTCAATAAAAGTGTTATTTTTGAAACGTCTCAATTAACTATACTCCTATAAAAAAATAAATTGTATTTTTGTTTGTAATGAATAATAATGAATAAATTACGCGGACAAAGGCGCGTGCAGTAGCTAGTTTAAAATTTAAATATACACATTTTTTTTATTTTTTCCACATTTTTATCACATTCCTGTTGAGCCACATGATATTTAAATGAAAAAAAAAAAAACATTAAAATAAAAATGGTAACCCTTAACACAAAAAAAAAACAACAAAGCTGCAAACGAGTCGTGTCACATTCATACAAAGAAATATACCCAAAGATTTTTTACAAATACACGTTAATTTAACCTCAATTTTGAACTACTCGAAAAGCAAACTAAATTAAAACAACTGTCTACTTGGTTTACCTTAAAATCATAATCGACTTGACACTTTTAAGCTCTATTTAACGTTTCGTTTGATTTGATGTCAACTCAGGGAACTCTTCAAACATTCTATTGTCAAAATAATGTGTGTGTTAGTTTATTTCTGTTATGGACAATTTGGCATTACAACGTTTCAGATTTTATCATATTATAATTATAATAAAATCAAGTCAATCTTGACCAGTCTTGGTATACAAATCGTAATAAAAAAAATAAAAAAAAAACTAGTCAGCTTAGTTTTTAAATAACATTAGATTAGCTTAGCTTAGCTTAAGACCCAGCTTATATTTTATATTCCAAGATGGAATTTTAAGCATGACAAAATAATTAAAAATAATATAAATTTCAAGAGAAAAAATTATAAAACATCACGTGAATTCGACATTTTGGGATCAAAGTCATATAATTTTGGACCTAATTGGGGAAAATTGTTTTCAATCTAAAATTGTTTAGGCCCAAACACTGGTTTAGGCATTATGAAATAGATAGAGTTTTTATAAATTTAAATATATCAGTATTATTAAGTGGGTACAATAACCGTTTTCATTTAAACCTTAAAACATTTTAGCCATTTTGTTGAAAAATTCAAAGAATATGTATTGGACATATTAAAACACTCGAAAAAATGCTAGATTCACGAGAATAGCTTGGACTAGGTTTTAAAATAAGAATTAAAACATCAGTTAGTGTCTAAGGATCAAAGTTTTCTAATTAAATAAAATAACAAATGAAATGAGACTAAAAATTTCATTCGACAAATGTTAACAAAAACGGTTTATTAATATTAAAAAACTTATTAAAAAATTGACTAGGCGCTATACAAAATATTTATGTGATTAATTTAGGTGTCAAAAACATTTATTGTTTAGATTTAGCTTTTTTAAAATTTAAATATTTATGCATAATAACGTACTTTATAATACATAATACAAAAATGATTTGACAGCCTATCTAGTGGTGTTGAAGTTACTTTTTTCTTTACTAAAAAAAAAATTAAATTAAACTGTAAAAATAAAACGAAATCACATACTTTAGAAAGACAACTTGATTATCACATCACGGAAGCCAAGTGTCATTAGGAACATTTTTTTAATTAACTAATATTTTTTGAAATAATTTGCCCATGGGGCTCTTTTAGGGGTGTTTTTGTTATTTGTTTATTATTATCTATTTGTTAAAATTTTTTTAAAGAATATTCTCAATTACTTATTATAATTTTAATAAGATTAATTTTATGTAACACAAGCATTGACAGTAGTAATAAGCCATGTTATAATTTTTTTTGTGTGTTAGTCAAGCTAATGGATGGACACAAATGGATGAGGGATTATAGCTTGGCTTAGCTTTGTTAGCTTAAAAGCAACTTAACAAATCAAACATAATAATTATAATATGTTATGAGGCTCCAAACAAGAGAGCCATTTGAGGGTATCACATTCACTTATAAACATGTATTTATCAAAATATAATCAATAGGCATGTTTTATTAATATTTGAAAATATATATTTGAGAGAACCCATTGGACAGTTCCCATTTTTTTTGTTTTTTGTTCTTTAGATATGTCATCGCCTCAGTAGTGTTTGCAAAAAAATATTAAAAACCATATTTATGAATTACTATGTGAAAACTAGAGGGGGGTGGGGGTAATAAATTGTAAAAAATGAGTCACGTAGTATGGGTACGTCCCCTTAGTGTGCGATCATATTGCTCTCAGTATATATAATAAAATAATTATATTATACCATAGTGGAAGTGGTGTACTGTGCTGTGTTTTACCTCTGCTGTAACAAGTACTGCGCCATCTGAATGCGATGCGGAGTTCCGGTGATGGTGATGATGCGATCGTTGGCCGCAGGCAGAGGCTCCGCAATCTCTATGCTGGCTCCGCTCTCTGCGCGGATCTTGCGGATTCGCGAACCCGCCTTGCCGATTATTGCGCCAGCCAACTGCCAAAACAAAGCGTCTTTATTGTACACGTGAAACATTATTTAACAAGGTATTCACTATTTATAACGTAATAATAATATTATTGGCAAAATATAGTTGTTTTTATGTTTCGGGAAAAAAAAAATAGCAGTTAAACTTAATAAACCAGAAAACACATAATACACAGTCAGTTATCGCAATGATTTTTGCATTCACACTTGCCGAAGGGTCACGTGACAAGACTCGGAACGCTAACGGCCTCTTGGTATAGAAATAAAGGAATGCGAGTGCTAAAATAATTGCAATAAGGTTAAAAATAATATGTTTAGGAAAAATCCTTTGCTGTGCCGTGATATACCGTCAGTCAGAGTCGGCCCTTAATTAACCAGATAAATTTAAGAGAACGAGGATATAACTTACGTCCTTCGGTATGGTGACTTGCGTGCTGGTCTCCTGTTGATTGCCGCCATTGTTACCGCCAAAATTGCTATTGCCACCGCGCGACCCTCCAAAGTTGTTGCCGCCGAAACTGTTTCCTCCAAAGTTGCCGCCTCGCGGAGGACCGTTGAAGTTGCCCCGCGGTCCGCCGCTGGGTCCGGCCGGGCCCGACGGCCCGCCGAAATCGTTGAATGCGCCGCCGCGACCGCCACCGGGCGGGCCGTTGCGACCTCCTAAAGGCGGACCGCCGCGTGGTGGCGGAGGTCCGCGGCCGCCCGGACCTCCCATTGGCGGCAGACCACGCGGGGGCGGTCCACCACCGCGTGGAGGGCCACTACGCGGTCCACCACCACCGCCACCGCCCCTGGGCCCAGGCCCGCCCTGTCCGGAACCGAATCCGCCATACTCCTCCGCGTAGAAGTCATCGTAGTTGTGCGGATCATAGTTCTGTACGGGGCCCTTGATCGGAACCTGAAATATTCATACAACCTTTTATTTATACATTTGCTATTCTAGTTCTTCTGGTGTTACGACAAAGCTTTGTACTGAAAAATTTAAGCCCTTCTTCGCCTTCAGGTGGAACGAATTTTAAACCTTCCGGAGTTTCCATCTGACCAGGTACAAAGGTGACCCAATTATCATCGGTTTCGATTACTCTGCCCGGCACAAATCTGGGGTATGTAAATCTGATTACAAGATTTGATTACTGATTACAAGTCTATTTAGGGGGTTGAATAGAGGTTAGTACAATTATAGACCACGTTTTACATATTTTATCAGCCATCACACTAGCATTCAACCTCGACCTCCAATAAAACTCCCGTAGCTCGCAAAAGTATTTATGATCGGGATCGTTCTTAATTATAATTTTAAAGATCTATTCAGGCGTTTGTGGATTTATCAGCCCATTTCCTAAATGACGAAGGAATTTCATCAACTTCCACATGTTCCATTGATATGAAATTTGGTATACTGTTACTTCGGTTGTATCTCTATGACATGGTAACCTTGACCTGGTGCTGCAGCATCAAGTAGTCTCCGTTATACCCAACTCCTTAGCAACTTACACAAGATATAACTTTTTATTATAACTTGTTGTCAAAGTTTAACATGGCCATGTTAAACTTTGACAACTAATACACTAATATGAGTTCAAATAAAAAAAAAAGTTACCTGTTGTACAAGATCAAGCACTTCCCGGATGCCGGCGGCTACAGCGTCCGGTTTACCAACCAGCTGCACAACACGCTCGCTGCTCTGTGGCGCAGTGTTTGAGAATATTTTCAAACGTGCACCAGTTTTCTGAAAGAACAAATAATTTTTTATAGTAAGCTCACCTATTAAAAAAACTTAAAACCTCACTGCACTATATAGAAGCTCCATAAACTGGGTCTTCCCCCATTTTGCTCAATATTTAAAGCTTCGACACACATACGACAGTCTGACGACATGTAGGCTTATTGCGAGTTTTGTACTTGTATCTATAAAGTATATTATGTATTGTTAAAGTTGTATCTATGTATGTAAGAGGTTAATCTTCGAAACTATTTATCCGATTAAAAAAAAATCTCACCAATAATTCTAGACCAAGAATTACCTACTAAATGGACTTAGGCGGACACCAGCTATGTAAAAATAAAGATCCAACACTTAGTAAAAGTATAAAAATAGGCGTTATATTACTTTACTTAGGTATTTTGTTAGGCGTTATATCTTTTATTTTTCAAGGTGGACAAAGTCGAAGGCGCGGCACACGCAGAAATGCAATTTTAATTTGGTATTGATATTATTTTTGTAAATACTCGTAGTGTCTTCGATGGACATATTTAAAACGCGGTCACACAAATTGTGTGAAATGCAAACGAAGCCCGATAGGCTAGGGAACCGAATATGCTTTATACACTCTTTTGTTTTGTTCCACTTTATTTGCATAGCCACGTTTCTTCTACCAGTAGCACTATTCGAGCTTCAACACAAATGTAATGCCGTATAAGATAGGTAATGAGTATAAGTGTCGACACACACGGTCCGTTAAAATTGATCAGTTGAACTGACGTACATCCAAAAACTGACCGTAAGCGTGAATGAAATCTTAAGTTGAAATTTTTAAACTGACACGTCCAAAAACTTTAAACTAGACGTTGCGAACTATACCGCGTCTGCGTCGCACTGCGAACTCGCCCCCAAACTCTTAAGCAATTGTAGGGGTGAAATTATATAGGAATTATTAAAGAGTACGATTAAATACTTATCGAAATTTAATTACATTGCAGTATAAATTATACTTGTTATAGAATATTTTCGAGTTCCGCGATTTCGTTTAAAAATATTAAATTGTTCCAAAGGGCTCCAAAAACTAATCTGATACAGAATTAAAACTTTTAAAAATCTCATACAAAATTTTAGATAAATAAAAACGCTCTTGGGAACGAATTCGGTAGGTTATCATTTTCTTTTCCGCGAAGCTTTTGGAAATCAATGTATGATTTTTTTTTTTTGTTTTGCATAACAGTAGATTCGGAGCGGGTGGGGATAAGCCGTTTATTTTGAATTACCTAAATAACAATCGATTTAATTAAATAGTTTTTTACAACTCGCTAATTTAAATATTATATTGTTTTTAACCATTGCTTAGTGATTAACTTGTAGGCAAGTTACATATTTCTCTACAAATCTTGATTTGACTGATTCAAAAACCGTGGCGTAGTTTACAAGAAATAAAGAATAAATAAACAGATTTGAACAGAGCATTTAATTATTGATATTTTAACAAAAAAAAAAAAATAGAATAGAATCGCCAACGTTCAAACGAGAATTGCCATCAACACGGTAACATCCAAACTCTCAACCAATGGATGTTAAAATTACCTATTTTCGAACAAGGATAGTCGGGCTGACAGCGGTGACAGAAGCAGTGCGCATGTGCGGCTACATCGACCCGCAATCGCCGGCACGTGGTCGCCCGTTCGACCGCAGCCACAAACAACCACACAGGACACTGACACCGTTGACATTTCACACACACCGTACACACACCGGCACAGTAGCAGTACTCGATTGCAACTCACTTTATTATTCACAATCGCACTAAGAAAATATACCCTCGAGACTAGAGAAATGCCAATAATTAAAGAAAAATGGGTGTGTGCTTATATGACCCCGCAAGCCGCAAGATGAAAGCGAAAACTACTAATTTTCTAATTTAAAAATTGTAATATAGTTTATACACGATTCAGTGACGGTTCACTTTCGTTCACTCCTAAGCAATAAATGCGCCTAAAAAGTATACTTGAAAAAAAAAAAAAAATTAAAATTAAATCATCAAAGTACACTTGGGCAAGGCTTAAGACACGTCCACTCAGAATGGCGTTCGGTTTGCGAGTGAGTCCTAACCGTGTGCCGGCCGGCCGACGGGTGCGTAACACCTGCCCGAGCCAACCCCTGAACCCCCCCTTACGGGCACCGTACCCCCGCACTTGTGGGGCTCCGCGCGCCGGGCACGCGCCACGCCTACCGCACGCAAGGTCGGGTCTACACTGCCACCTATTCATTCCATTTTCTAATTTATTGCCAGAGATGATGTCGGAAAAAATATATTATCAGGTCGAAAGGTATTTTTATAATCTAATCCAGGTCTCCGGTCTGAACTTTTACCTTAAAAATAAAATGGGGTGTGGCTGTGACGCGTGGAACAAGCGTTTTACGTAAATACGTGTACGTTACGAGTAATATTTTCCAACGAATTCGAATATGTATATACTATTAAAAAAAAAAAAAAACTGATCCTTTAGTTATAGAGTGGTGTAATTAAATTTTGGATGTAGATGATACTACTTGTATAGGCTACAGCATCAAGGTGTATCGCCTGATTTTGTTATCATTAGTTTTCTGAATTGACTCCCACTATGGAAGCTAAAGACGTATTCATATAAAAAATACTTAGGCTTTTGATACTTAGGCCATTTGATAGATGTAAAAAAAATCCTAATTTTCTAATTTACCAAAAAATTCTGATCCTTTAGCTATCGAATGGTGTAATAAAATTTTGGATGTAAATAATCTACAGCATCAAACTATATCTCCCGATTTTGTTATCATCACTTTTATGAATTGCGTCTTACTATCGAAGCAAATTTAAAGATGTCGAAACTAACATTTTTTGTTTAAATAAAAAAAAATGTTTTAAAACGAAGCCTTAGCACGGTGCGGATGGGAAACGGAAGTGGCTCGCGTGCCAAATTGTCACCGCGACAGCCCCCTGTCGATAATAATTATTTGTGGTAAAATAACAACTGCGCCTCAAGCGGATACTCGACCGTACATACGACACATTGCTACCAAACCTATGTACCAATAATTTCATATAAAACCCCGTTCACAAGGTCGCACCACAACTAGTATCAAAATATTGATTTTCATACGATTATACTGCGGCTATAGTCATTCCATGGAAAGTCTACATAATTACCTAAACAACCTTGAAATAACAATTGTTTAATATCAATAAGTAACGAGTCATCGTGATGCAACTTTTTTGTTTCAACAAAACGGATTCATACACCCTACAAAACTTCAATGAACCAAATCTATATTTCAAGATAAAATCTATAAAAATTATCCTACAACTTTCATTTTTCAAATACATTCCTTTATCAAGTCGTTGTCTCTTAGTACCTTTTGAAACTAAGCAGACGTTTGAAATGAAATTTTGGCATGACTGATATTTGCCCTGGTGAAAGCAAATGTCGACTTTGACGAACCTTTTTTTTTTACCCCTACTGTACAACGTGTATCAATTTATTGTTTGAAAAAATATTTAATGTACAGACAGGGCTCGTTTACGATTTACATGAAAAAAAAACATGAAGATTGGTTGAGTAAAATTAAGGGGTGAACAACTAAACAAACAAACCCACTTCGCATATATGTAACATTAGGATGAAAAGATTGTAGTTTAAAATCAATACATATTTAAAGAAATATATTAATAAAAAAATATACAATACAAAAGTTACATCCTTCCGCACACCAGTGTAACTTCAGTAGGCGACTTGATTCAATGCTTCCGGTGGCTCTATACCACACTTCCTCACCGGGATGTGAATCGGGTGGAACAGTCGAAAAAAACTGTATACCGAGCGTCACGTGCGGCGAAGTGGTAACACTAGACCGATGCCGTGTTTCCGACGGATGGAACACAGACTACTTTCTACATCAAACTACTACAACATGGAACCCGCGTGCCATACAAAACACTACGAATTTTATGGAACATTTAAAAGTGACATATGCGTAGAGCATGAACTGTCATTTAAAACAAAACAAACATAATAATAATTACGTAATTTAAAGAAAATGTGACATTACGTCAACCCATTAGAGTTTAAAATGAGATAGTAGAAGTTGATCGTTACTACCTTTTACCATTGACGCGTGAAGGCAAGAGTCCGCCATGATTCTGTCAAAGGCGTTCTTTTTATGTGCCGCTTTGGCATGTGTGATGCAAATTCCATTGTAGTATTTCGATGACTTTCTATCAATTTATTAGTTATCGTTGGACAAACCAATCACACGGTCATTTTAGATAGCCGGTGTGTGTGAAACGTAATAAATAAAATTTCATAGAGATATTCACCAGTCACCTAGGCTTAACAACTACTATTTAGTCCGACATAAATAGTAGTTAGGTAACAATTAGGTGTTAGTACTAAGAAATTAACCCTAGCATTCTACAGCAGTATGCATAAATAAAAATAAAATTATTTGAAAATGAATCCACAATACTTCCTAATGAAATTGTACATAAATAGCTAGCTTTTAATATTCGGTTGCTAACCCACAGTCGTATTCCAAACACGTGAAAACCTTCAAAACTCGAAACATTTCACATTAACTGACCACAACTTATATTTGAAAGCGACACGACCGTTATGAGAGAAGCCGTCCCAACTATTCCCACGTCCTAAACAATGGACCTTCTAAACTCCAACATTTAGTTTAATTCCAATTTCAATTTTGTTTTAGCCATTACTAATTAGTGTTAAAATGTAATATCAAAAGTCTACGAGTCCGACTACACAAAGACAAGAACGGAAGCGTATCCTTACTAGTATCATTAAAATATACTGTGCTAATACGAGTATTATTAATGTGAAAGTAGCTCTGCCTGTCATGATTCATGATGATCGCCTTAAGGTAAAATCTTTCAGCCGATAATCATGAAATTAAACAAAAATTGGCAGGGATAGATACAGAAAAGGGCATAGGGTAACCATTCATCCAGAAAAAAAAGTTAAGTTCCCGAGGGATTACATAAAAATAAAAAAGACTAGCGGGTCATACAGGCACTTTTTCGTAGGTGGGGTCAAAACTTGTGGGTCCAAAGGGTCCGAAACGAAATAACGATCTAACGCTTGACCAGCAATAAAGATTGAAATTATTGCTCACATATTTTGTCAACTGTTGTATTTTTATTTTTCAAAGAGGACAAGTCGCGGGCACGAGCTAGTAAGCAAGTATAGGGAGCAAGGAAACACGCGTCATTTAAAGTTCCCTACGTCTAAAAGAAAGCGATGGGTTATTCTCACTACATTTAAAATTTTATGCGTCGCTTTATACGTTGGAGTGAAGCAGTTGCCAGCTTGCCAGGTACCTGGTAATCACAGGGCGGCAGACGGCATATGTCGTCCACGTATTTAATAAGAAAGAAAGAAAGAAGCCCACCGATCATTGTGCAAGTCGGGGCCGGGGCTGGGTGTAGGCCAGGTGCGCTATCGCGTTTTTGTGCGCTTTCCGGCGGCTGCGCCAGCACCTGCCGTACGACGCCAGCTGCCGGTCCGCCCGCGACACGAGCCCGATCACATACCAAACTTAATTTACCCAATTTCGACTTTATTAAAAACGCTTGGAATCTAAGACTTCGGTCTCACGGTCTCCTATTAAATACTACATGCGTAATAACTTCAATGTAAATGTTTCGGCAGCGGACGACGTCTCGATCACAAATAAAATTGACAAACAGGGATTGCCTTTGCTCATATGTACTTTTTGTACCTACTGAAGCTAGACGACGATCACGCTGCAATAGTTTGAATAACTAGAGACTCAGCGCTGTGACCACAGCCTAAGGCTGGGTTGGAGCTTGCTGACCACAAGGTTGAATCTCCTAAAAACGCCATCAGTCGCTCGTGGCGTCACATCGTATCACAATGCTTACTAAATGTATCATTGCAGTCTCTTTCATATGCTGACACCGGAGTTGGGCCGTCGTAGACGGCGTTCAAACGCTTAGCGCTTCATATCTAGTTATTTAAAACAATATCAAACCACAGGCAAACACTGTTTGTCGACTACTTTATATGATCAAGCCAATCGTATTATGACGATTGTCACTTGATCGTGTAACAAGAAACCTAATTTCTTATTAACAAATTTCATCAAAATCGCTTTAAACTTGTGTGAGAATGTGCGCTGATACGAACAGAATGTACGGGCAATAGTATAATTTACCACCCGTGAGACTACTTAATGATTCGTTAAAGTAAAGATACATACATATTTTCAAGCATAAAGTTGTAGCTGGTATCGCTTCTGAATAGCACGACAAACATCAGAAGTGAACTAAGCGGATTAATTCATGCCACGAGTATGAAACGCAACACCGTTACAGAGATTGCAAAGTTCCAGCAACTTTGAAAGCTCCCATAATTGATCTGCCGCCGAGAACGGGTGTGCACTTTATTGTTCATCGTTTAACCTTGTTTGTTCTCCGGTCAATTTGCTATATAAACAATAATTGCATTAGCTCTCATTCCGTCTCCACTAGATCACGGCTACGTCATTGCGTCACAAAATTGTCTGTTCCCTGTAGTTACTGGGACAATTTTATTCCCATTAGTTCCATTATTTAGAAAATACTGATTCACAAATTAATTAAATGTAATTTTACTTTCTCGTTATAATTAATGTATTTTAATACCATCTAATTATTAGACAATTCGTAATTTTTTTTTTGGACCGAGTTACAATTACAATCGAAATTTATTAGTTTTAAAGATATGGCCTACTTAATACTCAATCGCTAAGCTTAAACAGAATGAAGTTAAAAAAATAGCAACTCATTTAAGAATTACTACAAAAACTAAGTTAGTTTCAAATGTACAAGAAGAAAAAGAACAAAGTCGACTAAAGGACATTTATTTTTCATAAATAAGTAACCCAACACACAAAGAGGGCAGTGAGGCTTTTAAATCCACGTGTAAAATGGCAATAGGTGAAGGAAGATAAAACGCGAGATGCAAGCTCGCAGCTGCATTTACATCTGCCCTTCATCCTTATAATACCAGGCATCAAGCAACACGTGGCTACATGCGGCCTTATAAAAAATCCTTTACAAATAACTGTAAAGTCGCTCGACAGATGATCGCGGGCGCTATTAAGGAGTCACTATTTCCCATCTGCTACATTTTTGTACGAAACCATATACGGTAATATAATGGCAAACAAAACTTATAAGTACACTGTTAAGTCCTCCTATTCTTCTGCTGTATGTATGTATGTATGTATGCATGCGCTAATCTCGGTAAGTAGTGAACAGATTTTGTTCCTGATACTATCGATGGAAAGAGAAATTTCCGAGTATTCTTATTTATTATATTTGCCGAATTATCATGGTTTTTGTCAAAGAAATGTGGCCGGATTCAGCTAGTTGAATATTAAAAATTTATACTAAAGCTATAAAATTTTAGATATCACCAGTAATGTGTAACTGATCGCGTCTACATTTATACAAAAATTTTTACGTCTAGATTCACAGTTGTAAAATGTACCAAATCTTACGAGGAAATTGAGCATTTTGTACAGTATAAATCAACTTTAATTATAATATATATATAAAATGATTCAATATCGTCAAGTATTAGACCATATCACATGACACATTTATTGAATTCCCGTATATATATTTTTTTTTGGAAAAGTACGAAAATGTACATTTTAGACGAATTGAATATCGATTGATGCCTTACCTCCCGCAGTTCCTTGATCTTGGCGCCAGCCTTCCCGATAACGCAGCCGGCGCGACTCTGATGAATCAGTAGGCGGACGTCCAAGTCTTCATTGTTTCCCTTGCCCTATACCATTCACAAACTTATTAACTAATTTCCATACACAACCTCAAATAAAACTCAAATCAGGGAACTGAAATTTTAATGGTAAGCTGGAGAAAGCTTTTTCGTATTAAAAAAAATGTCTAAAGACGATGCCATTATTGAAAAAGTAGAGTAAATTCAGCATATTAGCATTTACGACATAGCTGAAGAGCTAGGAGTTGACCACAAAACAGTTTTGACCAATTTGAAAAGGGCTGGATATACGGGTGCCACACGAACTCACTGAAAGAAACCTAATGAATTGTGTACTTAGTTCAGTTTTTGAAAATATTTGTAATATGAGGTTGAATTATAATAATCATCGATTTTTCAAGAACATTTTACGCACGTTTATTGGACTTACCTCACTTAGGCACGGCAAAATATCTTTCACGATTTCCAAAACGGTGTCGACATCGGACGCCGTAATCGACAGTACCCTGCAACACGTATATTCTATTAGCCCGAGTCCCGTAGAGGTTTCTCGATGAAAAAAAATTCACAACACAATCATTAAAATTATCAAATCAACGGTCAGGGAGGTCAACGGTGTTTGCCGGGCTCGATTCGTACATAAAGCATGATGACAATGAAATAATGTGATACATGAATAATATACAAGTTAAAATTTGTAACATCGGAAGCGGACCGAGTCCGGACGATATAAATATATAATATAAATTGGCAGTGGTGGTAGGGTTTGTAGTCTCGGGAGGAGAAATTCGACAGCTGAGTCGTGAGGTCTTATAGAGAGTGCATATTAATGCGGAGTGTTGTGATAGGGGACGGGATGAAGCACCTATATAGAGCCGGGAGCTGATGGTGGCCCAACACGATCCGACACCTGACTGTTGACGAGTATTGATATCAAGAGCTCATATAAAGGAGTAGTAGTGTTAAGTTTTGTTTCAGAGTAGATGTTTGCGATATAGTTTACCGTTCGGGGCCGGGGCAATCTGGGACTGTTATAGAGGCTTTGTACTGCGTGGCGGGGCGGGCGGCGGGCGGGCGGGCGGCGTCCGGAGGCGGGACCGGCAACCAACACACGCTGTAGCGGCGCGCCACACGCCTCCACTAACACCATACCTCGCCGACAACGAGCCACGCTCAACATTGTTACTAGTCGCGACGCGTTAGGACCTTTTCACACATACCGACCTCAACCGCCGACGAGAATAAAGGCGCGTACAAAATTCTTAATTCAGACAGAGCTTACTTTATCCAAAACATTTTTATATAAAAGAAAACCCACACTAATATTACTAATGTGACTTTCGTTCAATATGCATAAACGAGATTGGCAACACGACGTTTATGAACAATCAAAGAGTTATGATTCTAATAGTAGCTGAACCAGATTTCAACATAATGAACAGCGAACACGTCTATAAATCATTGGGTTTATCCGAGTACTATGAAAACTCAAAGCTATTATAATAATAAAATTTTGTTTCAGTTAATTGTAAATGTTTGTTTTATAGGAAGCAATGGCACGCGCGTGCTATCCTCGCGATTGTACTTTTAGAAATGACTGGCCGAGATAACAAGTAGGTAAAAAGAGGGGCTTTGGCTTGCGTTTACGTTGCGATAACGTTCCGGTAAGTGTGAAGAGGCACTTCTTTGTTCGTGAGGGCGCTAAACATAGATTTTGCGGTCTAACAATTCATATATTCACTAGACCAATGTTGAGAGTGGTTAAATGTGCGCACGCGCATATGGGCGTGTGGAGGCGAGCGGCGCGTCAGACTATCAGCTACGGGGGCGTCTCGGGGACGATATAAACCTGCAACTGGCTGCCGGGGGATTATTCTGTCTAAATTCTACGGACTATCCGCCGGCGCAACATTTCATAGCGCTCCATGTCTTTGCTGCTCTAAATCTGTGCAGGTGATGTTAGCATTTAAGCAAGGTTTTCTAAAGAGAGGTCGTCGGAAATGCAAACATCACCAAATAGGTGTACAAACAAAAGACACGGGTTCTGATTGGTCTTCTTAGCAATATTAATATAATACCATTGGAGCCACACAACAGTACGTTTCGGTTTGTTTTTTAAATTTAATATAATGGCCTTTGGTAGGTACCTGTAGCGAAGAAAATGTTAGTAGTTTCGATCAAATAAAAAAAAGACACGTCTGTAATGATATCAAAAAATATTTTCACTTACTAACTAAGCAACATCAACTTTTACTAAACTAAGTAATATTTGTAATTTACATTTACTTAATTACATAACAATTACATACATAACAATAGCTGATGAATTAAATGTCTTTAAAAAAATCCTTTACGGTAACAATTTTATAAAGAATATTTCGTATAAACACTGACCTGATTTCTCAATTTAGATATATTCGATCCTCCTTTACCGATTATCGAACCTGCTACCTGTGGACAACACGAATCACATAAAAACAAAAGAAATGACAAATCTTGTGTATAGGAATGCCTTTACTGTCTAATTATGCTAGTATATATATAAATTAGAGTAGTGTTAGGTAAACCTTAACTTATATGATCATTTTGTCTATTTTCGAAGCGATGTTTTTAAAAAAAATTCAATAACTTTTAAACAAAATAATGAACTTTCCATGTTATTATAGTTTTTTTTGGGTTGAGATTTGTTATGCGCTAATATGGTTTCTTTTTAAGATTTTTTGAAAAACGTAAAATTATAAAACTACAATTTTTTGAAAAACTTCAAACCTTTTTAATTTACAGTTCTTTCAATTTCTAATAATAATCCTTCAAAACAGTATTAATATTTGTTGGGATTTACTTACGAGCATATCGTCCACATTGTGAATATTTTTAACATCATCCACTTTTGTAGATTATGAGCATAATGTAAACTAGTAATAAGTAGGTAACTAAATATAAGGTTACAGTTAAGATTAAGCAAGAAACTCTTGAGTAAGTTAAACATTAAGTTTCAATAGTTTTTGATGTTCGTATGTACTTACTTTGCTTGGTATGAGGAAGGTGACTTCATCGTCGGTTTGCCTCTGCCGCTTGTTCGGAGGACCGTCATCGTGATAGGCGTCGCGCTTCATCTTATTACCTGCAACAAATTAAATCCATTATTAGACAGTCGAAATATTTTCTCTTCATAAATTCCCTCCAATTTTTAAAAATATATAATAAAAACATAAACGAGCCGTGTATTTTTTCTCTTCATAAATTCCTTCCAAATATATTATAAAAATCATAAACGAGTCGTGTGAACATTAAATAAAAAAAGAAACACAATTTTTACCGAGATCAAACAAATAGTTGCAGAATTGTTGTCTGTGCGTTTCAAGTCCACTCTACTAATCTCTGAAACGACAACCTATTCGAATGCGGTTTATAGTGTATTAAACTATAGGATTTTTATTTTAGGAGAAATGCTAGTTTCCTGTGGGATTTTCAAAAAACAAACTACAGTGCGTACGAAGTTGCGGGCAAAAGCTAGTGTAAAATAAAATTTAAAAAAATAACCTCGATTCTTCATTGCGCCACGAAAATTTCTCAAGAGGAATTTACTATTAGACTTTCGGTGACGTAAAATTAATATTTATTTAAAATAGCTGACAGTTCTGTAATTTAAAATAGATTTTATATTAAAAAAAAGTATTTACTCGAATTTTTATTAAGCAGGTTTTGTATTTGTATTTTAAATATTTTTAGTCAATGTATTTGTCATCGAAATGATATACCTTTGAGAAGTTCGCTGATGTAGAAACAATGAAAATATGCTCATTCGAGACATTTTTATATTAGAAGTACTCGCCGGCATTGGTGCAATTCAAAACAATAAAAAAAATGTTGATGTAAAATAGTGATCGATGTCCAAGTACATATAACTGTACAAAATAATATTAAATTAAGTATCAAAGGCGCTATTAGTACTAAAAAGTTACCAATACATAATGTAGTATTGCGGACGATACCCGGTTAGACAGCAGGTGAGCGGGGTCACTGACTCCTCTGCAAGGTGTATACCTCGGGTTTGCAAATGCGAACAAATTTCGCGCGCCCCTCAACGCTACCAAAACAACCCTCCATCCGTCTCACCATTCTTAATTTCCTTTCCTGTCCTGTACCCTTAATAAATACTACTATCATTTTTCTTTAACATCATTAAAAGGGTTAAAACGTTTTAATTTAACGTCGGAAGCTAGATCGTACATTGCTATCAATTGACGCAGACAACGGCTAAACAAAAAATGTACCAAATATAATAATGCCCCGGAAGAAATGTTGAATCCGGGCAATAATTTTATAAATATAGGCACACTTGAATAGGACAGACATGAGGGTAAGAGTTCGATGTCGCCGGCAGGTGTTCGCGGCACAAAGACAGCCTGCTTACCTCTCTACACCACTTGGAGCAAAAAACGCATAGAAAAAATACAAAACGCTCAACGTCTACACCAGCTGCCTCCGCCAGAAACTACTTTTCAGAACACCATTTTAATCCAAGCAATTTAATATTAAAACATTAATAAACTGCAAAATCCGCTCTCTTTTCTGAAATTGATACAAAAATAAAATACAAATTCCCCAATTACATTTAAACTAACATTTAAATCCAAAAGTACACTACGAATCCGCAAAAACGGGAGAACAATGGCATTTTCTCCTATTCTCACAAAGTTGGCAAGCGTTCAAGTAAACAAAGACTTGAAAAAATCCCTATCTGAAAAATCAATTACTAGAGAAACAACAAAACAACAACTCACCAAGACTACCAGAGAGCGCTGGCTAAAAGTGCTACGAACCTAAAACAGATATACTGATTAGAAGTTGAGGCAGCTGTTAGAGAATCTTTTTTCTGTTATTTTCTCTCCAACATTTTCACTGTTAATACAAATTGTACAATACTTAGATGAAACGTACATGGATGATTTCATGATAAGATCTAGAGTAGGCGAGTTCAGCACAAGTATATCTGTATTCTATTGTTCGCGTTTATCGTTGGTGGCGTTTGAGACCGGACTGATGAGGTTGAGGGTTCGCGCGAGCGTTAGTAGAGCTCCCGCGAGACTCCAGGGCGCCGCGCCGCGACGGCCTAGCGGCCTAGCACATGCGCAAAGGACATCGGCGTTCCGCCCGTCGACCCCCGCCCCACCCGTCGATAACATCCTGCCTCTCATTGTGGCCCGGAAACGACGATTTAACAAGTCACACCGCAACAAAACCCCCTTCTATATCTAAATCAACCCTGTACCTTTGCAGATTCAACAATTACATTACATTAATCGATGGTTGATGATGTTTTAAGTGGCAACGTGGTTTGCTAACTGTTTATGATCACCCATTTCCTTAACGCTTTGTCTCAGAGGTCCCGGGTCCGGTTCTGGAAAGTTTTGCAAGGGCACACTACGTTTTATAGTCATTTAGGCAGCCCATCTAGCGACTGTTACCAGCGGTTTATGAGAGCAGAACGCCGTGTAACCGCCCTACGAGTACAAAACTGATTCGATTCGATTCGATAAAGATCACTCGATCTAACGATGAAGGAAAACTTTCTGTCCTAGAAGATTAACAATCTTCGAAGACACTTCTTATTGGCACTATAATCAGAAGTGGGGCAGCGTGCTGGCGTAGCTCATTCTGCCTCACACAAAGGAGAAACTTTGTCCCAACAGTGGACATAAGACTGATAAAGTACAGTACAGATTGCCTCTTAACATGAACCAAATTTGTGTACAAAAAACCAATGCAATTTTCGTAAAACTGAACAACTCGCTCGCCATTGGAATAACATTAAAAAGTCGTAAAGATAACTTTAATGCAAGACAGAAATGTCATAAAATCGAAATAGCGGAACGAGTATTCATTTCAGAGCCCACAATATTCGATAACTAAATTATAAAACTCAATACAAGAGAAACGAACTGGCATACTAGATATCGAACCGAACCTTTGTTCCAGAACTATTCGATTATCATAAATGGACTAACAACTAGAGAAATAAAGCAATTGTGCAACATCCTAAAAATGGCTTTCAGGGCTAGAACATCTAGAACATCTAGGCTTTCAGGGACTTAAATGGCATAGACTATTTCCGCTCAGGTAGAAGATTTGTAGAAACGAAATCGATTAAATAGGAATTAAAAAGCAATAACGCCATTAATAAATAATGTACACAAAGGCTTAAATATGTTTCAAATGATAATTAAATAAACATCTAAGGTGGTGTGGAGTGTGACGTTAGATCGCATGCAACGGCATCGTTAGAACCCGCTAATGCCTACCTCCGACTTCACTTAACAAATTGACCACAATAAATGGACGGTAAATTTGTTATTCCAGTAAAACCAACAGAAAGGCCACATCCCTTTAGAAACTACCCGACAGTAAATACGAACTTCAAGAAACGAATGGGCAGGCCCATTAAGCTCCTATTCTTTTTCGGTCCCGAGTGTCTCTTACGAGGGTTTATGCCTTAGAAAAATGAACCCTTTCGTATTGCGAGAACATTGTATGCAATATTAAAACAGTTTTTTCTTATAACAAAACTAGCAACTGATCCCGATTTCGCACCAGTGCAATTGACATTTTCTTGTTGAGCTTCTCGAAAAGCCAGGTATCTTGTTTAATTACTTCATTCACAAGACTTACTTGGTATGTGGTACATTTCGGACACAGATAGGTAGAGTCGCATCCTGCGCACCACTTAGATAATTCATAAGAACTGTACCAGTGTGTGACCACTTGTGTATATTTCAAATGGACACATGCTTATTTGCTACTAACAATTTCACAATTAAGTTGTTGCAATTAAGCTTGTTGAAGCAAATGCTTTGTAAATAATCCGAATTGCATGTAGGATACGCGAAACAAAATAGAGCAATTAGTCTTCCTTCGAAGTCCGTCTGAAATATGCAGCATCATACTCATACATATATGGTCACTATCCCAAATAGCGTAAAGAATACGAGTAGTGTAAGAGGAACTCAAACTAATTCAGACAATGTCATATAAAATGTGCACTCGCATGTACGAGTATGTTAGGCTCATAAGTACCGCTTGAACTTCTTTATACTAAGCCCTCATTAAAAAACTCTCATAATAAAATTAGTTACATAGGTGAATTAAATAGTTTTGAGAGCGCGAATTTTCTAAATAGAAAATTTCTGAATTTTCTTTGAATTTAGAAAAAATAATAAATTAATTACTGATGTTGATGATTTCTTTAAATGGCAGCAGGTTTGTTAATATTATATTACAATCTATAGAAGATTAAGTTGATCCTAGATCAATCAGTTGATCAGCAGATTCATTTGGATACTGGTTAATGTACAACCCACTACCTACACGCACAATGTAGGTATAGTTACTTACGTATTTGGTCACGTTTCACAATACAACCTATATATACGACGTGTAGATACATTTATTATGTATGTAGATAGCCTGACGTGTGTTGTATTAGCTATGTGTATTTGTAGACATATCTATTTATTTGTCAATAGCTAATGGCCCGCCGATGAGGCGACGTCGAAGACAATCGTCACCAAGGCAACACGACCACAACAAAAATGCACACAGGCAGACATAAATTTCTCCTATATTACTATGAAACACTTTGAAACCACAAATTTATGAGCCGGTGCTTATGTCATCATCTATTGTATCAATTAAAACTAATTCGAGTATCGATACGATGAAAATTAGGCGTTCCATTTTCAAATTATAAAATTAATACAATTTGGGTCAACAAAGAAAACTATTCATTAATTATTCACTATAAGAGTCGATACTTAACTAATAATTATTATGGGAGAACATCAGGTGCAGAAAAACGCAGGGGGTTAAATGCAAGAACAACGCGGTCCGACATGGGAAACGAGCCGATGTTATAGCAATCAAATGCTGACCTAATTGTTTTGAGTGAAGCTACTTTTCTTAACTATAGATATTGAAACGTGTAATTGTAGAATCGTATTGAAACGAAGTCTGTAATTTTCTCCTCGAGGGCTGCTGAAATATTCAGCGAGCGATGGGAAACCGGGTAGCGTGAGCCACCCGTCTTGAAAACGAAGTGGGGGTCCTCACTTTACGCCACCACCGATACTTATTTCAGAGAAACTACGCAGGTGACTCTTCAAAGTTAAATTAGCATGTCCACGTACACATTTATTATTTTATAATTAAAGGCAATTAATAAAATGTTGGTAGCAGAATAATAGAGTATTAATTTTTATTTACTGAACTCCAACGGGAAATTTTAATCAATCTCAATGGTTTTTATTATTATTTTCAAGTATTTTTAATCAACAAAACAGCAACGCGAAACAACTTGCTCTGAAATGTAACTTTGATAGAAAGATAAAGGTGGAGGCAAAACGAAACTTACTATGAAAAAATAAACTAATTACGCGATCTTCCTTCACTCTTAAATTAGTACTGCAATCAACAGAATATTTTTATATTTTTTTTTTTTATAAATAGGTACTTAAATAAAAATACGTAAAAAAGATGAAACAGTGGAGTGCTTAATCAATAAAAGAAAATTGGAAAAAAGTTTAATTTAAAAAAACCGCGTACCATGGAACAATCTTCTATGAGGTGTTTCCAATTCCACCTTTTTATAATATGGACTTCTTCAAGAGTATATGCAGCGTAACTGCAGTGACGGTAGCCACTTACCATCAAGTGGACCGTCAACAACTACCGTCATAATATTAAAAATTGGTGTAATTTTTTACCAGTGGACGAAAGCTTATTCTTATTAATGTGGCAAGAGCACCAATTTTCGCTGAAAACTGACTGGCCGAAAACACACTCGTAATAGGTACACTCGAAGCAGTGATTGCCACTTGATACAAAGTAAGAGCAGTAAGTATTAATATATTTCACGCTCGGCGGCGTATCGCTCACGGGCTGCTCTACGATAATGCTTAACGAGGCGTAAAAACATTACAACCTCACGACATTTACAGGCTAATCTTGTTTTTTTTTTTTTTTATTTATAAGAGGCAATTGTGCACGGGAGTCTTTTCAGGCATGAAAAAGCTTTGTCTTACTGTGAGTGTTGTTATATTGTGATTAAGTATGTCTTTAGTTGGTAAGCTTTTCAAATAAATAAATAAAAAGGTAACCTTACACATAATAGTTTAGTATTAAACTTCAACATTAAAGAAGTATGGAAATACTTTATATTTTCTGAAAAGGTCACATGAACATCGTCGGCCTAACTCGTTAACCTGCTAAGTCACATTTTGCATAGTTTTCAGGAGGAAGAAAAAACGAAATGTTGTGCGTCGTATCAGGCATGTGAAATGGGCAACATTATCAGTACAAAACTTAGGATTTAGCAGGTTTTCTTTGTGAAGATTTGCAATTAATCAGAAAGCAGTTTTTCATTTATTTTTCTCACCATTTTAGTTTGATAATCGTCGTTATTCCTTCACCAAACGGTAGATAATCGTCTAAACTTGTCGAAAAGTATAAAAAGTGAAATTGCCCAAAAATGGACTTGGCAGGTTAACGAATTAGGCCGCTGACATGATGAACATGACATGAAATGAACGGTGAAATTAGATAAAATTAATTTATCTAAATCTCACTGAGTTAAAATATATCAAAACTACTGCATCAATTAATAAATTGCGCATTTTTTTTTTCATAAACTATAGAGTTGTTAAAATTTAAAATAAGAATGCTGGCTTGAGCATAGAATAATTGAATAAAAAACTGACGTGCAAAGTTTTCTACATTTGAATTTGGTCTGAATTGGTCGGAAATTCAGCTTTCTAGACTTAGAAGTTTTGGCTGTGCGTCATTGATAGTCAGTCAGGACACACGCTTTTATAAGCATATATAATTTTTTCAACGACTCATTATTAGCTACTCGGTTTGAAAAAAAATAAAAAAGTATACTTAGTAAAAACTACAATAGAAAACTTAAATACAAGGTACTATCATAAAGAAATTGATTGATTTCGTCTTCTAAACGCACGTACTCGTATACTTATATTTGTATAAAACAAAAAATAGGTGGCCCTAATCCCCCTGACGGCCCATCAGACGGCCGCGGCGGTTTTCCATTCCGTTTCCTCACGGGTAGGCCTGTCAATGAATATTTGATCATTCTATCGATCATAACTTCTTTGTGGCTTTCCAAACTCTCATAAAACTCGAACGAAAACTTACTCTATACTGCTAGCGTCACGTCGTCGATATAAAAACGCTAGTGCATATTCATTTTATACGCATACTAGCTGTCGTTCGCGGTTCTAACCGCCTTTCAAGATAAATTAATAAAGATTTTTTTATTTATATTTTATGTTAATGTCGACAGACAGTTTGACGGGTTACTTAATTGTCGGGTTTGATGGGTTACGGGTCGACTACAATTCATACAAGGCCACCGGTGCTGCAAGTGCGCTGCCAACCATATAGTGGAATTAGGATAAGGGGTTGGGAATGGATAGGGAAATGAGCCCTGGCACCCTTTACTCACTCACCGAAATACAACAGAACACATATGCTGTTATTTCACGGTGGTTTTCTGTAAAGCGAGAGGTTACGCCAGACGGGGTGCCCAAATCTCGGCAATGGTCGTTTCTCGTCGGCCTCTGACACACCGCGTTTTTATTTTCCGACTTTTTTATTTTTATTTGGCTTCTTGACGTGATGAATAAAAATAACCTTAGTTTAAAGTACCTACTATACTATAACCTTCCTCAAGTATTGGGTTATCAAATGCATAAATACCTTTGTAACCATCAAAATATACTATGTAAAGACATGTATGTTTTAGTTGCTTATTGACTTTTTAAATAAGTTAATAAAAATTATTACAAAAAATTAACATCATACAACAGAATTTTACCTAAAGCCCTTTTGTGTAACCATAAAACCTCACATTTTTCATCAGCATTTTAACATTTTACTTTTATCAAAGAAAAAAAAAAAGACCACTTTTATATAGCCTTTCCATTAGACGCCTTTGCGTGTGTGACCCATGGAAACAAAGGGAATTTAGAATGATGCAGTTGCCTATGTAATGTGATTGTCTTCATGACTTATGGACACGTGTTGGATGGGTGGTAAAAATAGCCGTGAATAGCTGTAGGTAGTAAGTAGTTTCGTGAGCATAATTGGGGAAACCGGTGGGCGTGCCGCACGCCATGCTGTCCGCTCGCCGACGCGACTGACGGCCGCGATGGTTGGTATATAACCGGGGCGGTCGGGAGTTATCTTTGCCTCCTCTCCGGTAATTCCCCCGTCCGTTCTTGTGTGCTCTATGGCGTCGGCTGTACGCGGTTGCCGCTCTCATGCATATGTCATGAGCAGTTGCCACGCGACGGTTTGTTGTCGCGGGAACCGACCACCCCATAGACCACCGGCTGCCCACCACCGATAATTATTACGTTCCACATTCGATTCCGGTGGGTATCGACGCCGCCCCAACCGACCCGTAGCCTCGCAGAGGGATGAGGCTACAATTAGACTCCGTTTTTTTCTTCACGTAATGACCATGTGGTGTGTATTGCATGTGGGTACAAATTAAATGTGCGACACGGCAAAGGCAGCCATAAGTTCGGTGCACGCACGCGAACCAATAAAAACGTGCCTCTATTTAATGTCCCCATAGACAACACTGATGGGTTATTGAATAATAACTATAAACATTTTTTTGACCTATATTTCATCTAATACTAATATTATCAATGCTAACCAAAACCAAGCACCATGAAAAACCAAATAATGTATATGGCAATCATTATTGTGTATTAAAGAATTTGTTTAAATAGCAAAAAGCTTATATTGAAATTAAAATAAACAAATTATATTAATCCCAATATAACATTTATAATAGTTTCTTATTTAAAAAAAAACAACGGTAGGCGACGGTTACATGTACGGTATCCGTCAATAAATAATAATTTATCGTGGTATTTATTAAACGTGTAGCGTATTGATGGATGTCAGTTTTTTCTATTGATTTCTAGATTTTTAACATCCAACAATACATACTGAACTGATGGATCACAGTAAATAAATACCCTATGTGTAACTGTCGCTTAAATGTTTCAAAATGTCATTATGTATTAATATTATGACTTATGAGATTGTTTGAAAGATTTCATATTGATTTGACCTAATGATTGATTGCTTAAAAAGTACATTAGACTGGATAAGTACAAGACTTCATTAAGTAGTGGTTGATGCCTCCGTGTTTCGGGCAAGAACAATTAAGTAATTATATTATTAAAATAAAGTAAAACAGGAATGGCCATTTAAAATGACGTTTATTTATCAGTTAACTTATATAACTTATGAATGATTCCTACCCTTTATTAACTGTCAGAAAATAGATGAGTGGAAGAAATTCTCAATCTATTTGTTAATTGTGAATAGTATTATGGATGAGAGAAAAGCTCATAGAATAATCAATTTAAAATTACTAACTTGATGTGATAGTGTTTGCTAAAATCCAAGAAACAACACAAAGAATGCTACACCAACTCCTATTAGAGAACGAAAGGCAACTCAAGAATAGATAAAATGACAGGTGAAAATATAAAATATGTTCATCAGTGCATATTATAATTATGTCTTGAACAAATAATTTTATACATGTAACTTCCAGGTTTTTATGTGGATACCAGAACAACAAAATAACAAAAGATATGAACCCAAAAATTTCAAAAATTATTTTAAGCATCAACTTGAGAGATAACTGAAGCTAGTCTAGTCTAAATACTAGTATTTTAAAATCTGTGGCTTATAATTGATAGGGCTACTTCTGTGTTACATCTGGCCCATCAAACATGGACTTTTAAGGAGGACACCATCGGACGAGCACATTCGAAGTGTGGTGTTACCACTTAACACTTTGTATTAGCAGGACACATGAGATCAGAAACGAAACTACTCTCCAATGTGAAATGTCGCAGACTATGATGTGAACTATCAAAAACGCAAGATCAAATATCTTGGCTACATGCTTAAACACAACAGATGTCTAGTAGGTAAAAATATTTGATCAGTTTTTAAAAGAAATACAAGCAAAACTGAACTTTGTGGTTTTTAACTTTTTAAAACTACATATTCCAATTAAAGCTATGCAATCACGGCATCTTTGAACGCCTAAAATTTTGGCAACTAGCAACACAAGTTGGGAGCAGAAAAATTCAAGTTTTGGTCAATTATTTTTAAAATAATAATAATAATAATTTATTTCCAAAAAATAAAGTACAGTGACCACAAGTTATCGTTGACCCCCATACTAAGCTATGCACTAAGATATTTAATAGTAGTTGAAGTTCCTATATTAGTTTCTCTAGTAGTTTTAAATTTCATTTAATTTAAATCACTTTGATTTAATATGGGAATCGAACCTGGGAACCCTAGCACAAAGCGTTAGGCAAGCACCCTCAATCACTCATTCAACACCTTATCAATTTCTTTTCATGCATTTCTCGGTTGATTTGTTTCTTTCATTAATTTGTATTCTGAATCTTATTTGTGTAACTAAGCGCCTCTTTCACAAACGTCAAGTAGGCCAAACTGTCATTTAAAGTCACCGGTAACCGGGGATAATGGAGCTGATATACCTTTGTTTGTACGGTAAACGTCCCAAACATTAAATATAAAATAATTTAAATAAACGGCTATCAAATGATGCAGTAAACCGAGTGCATAATTCAATATAACAGAAAATTATTTCTAAAAGTAACTAATCAACACTTTACATGTAGTCTGTGAAAGAGGCCCTAAACATATCACACCTTTATTCAAAAAAAGAATTCTCATAATTTAAAGATTTTTGGGAAATTGCATTTAAAGTTTTGCTTATCAATACAACCCAGTTCAAGTTATCATAAAAACTACAAAAATCATAAAAAGCTCAACATAAAATTGAGCAGAAATAGTTAGTGTAATTAGTGTGACTATACCGAATGTCACAAAAGAATCATAGTAGTTAACATTAAAATATTTTATTAAAGGTATTAAAAAAAGTTCATATTTATTTCACTTTACAATAAAAAAAAATATCCAATATTTTTTAAAATAGACTGAGTAATTATGAATATTGCAGTTTTATATTAAAATCATATTGCTCATAATATGTGACTTTATGGCCTAATCCCTTAATCCTAATTTGCCCTTAATCTTCTTCAATAAGATAATATACGTTCAATAGTTCCCCAGTGTTGCTTGCATATGTATCCTACTTTTCAGTTCTCTGGTTTGAAATTGATTCATGTTTTCTTACAGACTATGATTATCCCTCTGAACGCTACTTTTTTTCATACAGAGCAGAGCAGACCTACAGATATATAGTCTTTGAAAGAGGCCCTCGATACTTTTTTAACATAACCTCAGATATGCAAAATTCCACTAGATTCCACCTGGTTTTTAAATAATTATTTTATTTCATTATTATTGATTCGAATTTGAGATATACTGAGTTGAATACATAAAGCATAGAAGCCATACTATGGATGAATAATTAATTTTGTTCATCTCAGGCATTTTTTGTATGGTCGATGGGCATTCCTCTTTGTGACCTATTCCTGAAAGTTTAGACATTAATTATTAGGTACTTTTAGTACCTACATATTTGTAATACAAAATTAATGAGATTATGTTTATTGCACTTCAAAATTTTCAATCTGATTTGTTAACAAGTAGTAGTCATGTCAATTATCTTTTCCAATAAAACTTTTCAAAAAAAGAACAGTGTGTAGTGTTTTGTTTGTGAATTGCAGTTCACTATCCATAATCCATAATTTTTAATAAGATTAAATTACAGGTAAACGTTTTCAAGGCATTATTCAATCGATAACATGAGTACATAACTTAAAACTACTATCGATTCAAATGAAGTTCCACTTACTTCAGTTGTCCAACTTTGGAGGAAGATGTAGTAAATAGTTTTCTTGGTGAAAATGATGATATTAGTACATAAGTCGTAATTCTCAAAACAAACAATATTAAAACTCTAAAATAAAACCAATAAAACACTGCCAATTCTTCAGTAGGTAGAAAATGGCGGCACTTTTTGGTAGAAATAATGTTTGGTATTTTTTTTTTTAATGTTACCATTTTAAACACTGATTATATTTACCATCTCGTAATTTGGTCGATATTAAACGTTACCGAACTAGGGGCCCTAGACAAGTTGCATTCGCTCCGTAGCGATTCGCTATTGAGTTCGTCAATCGTTTCCGAGATAACGAAAACAATTTCCTAGCCAAAGTGACACTACGATCGTTATCGTCGTGACGAATGGGTTCATTCGCTAATAAACGAAAATTGGCTATGGTTGCGAAGTAAATATCACAATTAAGCCGTCAATATTGTTGGAAGTATTTATTGGAATAATACTAACTAGTTTTAGAAAATAAAATAGTTTAAAAAATAGATTGGGAGATGATGTTATGTTTTAAAGATTATGTTTACTATTGATTTATAAGTTATGTAAAATGAATGTGAAGAGTATTGTAATTGAATTATGAAAATATAGAGATATGTGCGCACTGAAGATCGAGTTTTTCTAATAGTTAATGGATCCCATATAGTGTTTAGTGATGAGTAATAAGCAGAGAATGAAATACTAGACCAAAACAAAACACTGAGAACTCCAATAACAAGTGTCAAATGTGCTCACAAGCGAACTCGTTTTTAAAAGAACAAAACAAACAAAGAAAACTTTCACATCATTTGAAATGACTCAAAATTCAAAAACATCTACCAGCTAAGCCAAATATTCATGGAAAAAACTCCTGTTTTTTATTTGGCAGCCTGGTATATGTAATGAGTTGCTAATTAATATGTAGGGATATACTTAACCTTCTTGTACTTTTTAATCCAATAAGACTGACAATGTTGTTCAACTATGAGACAGATTATGTTTTTTCAAGTTTTGCACAATATTTATCAAAGGTAGAATACCCCAAAGGTATTATCGACTGAGATTTATTTCAATGATAGTTATTTAGGGTTATGTTTAGTAAAACTTATTTACTTAATACTTCCTAACTGAATATCTTCAATATTAATATTGAGAGGTGATTTTTACTATTCAAATTTTATGTTTGCTTAATAAAAAGTTGTCTGTGTCATAATTTTATTTACCCTGGATCTTATAATTACTTACATTACCTCTATATATAGTTTTGTTTTAAATTGTACACAAAAACAAAACAATTTTCAAATATTTTTATTTTAATACAAAGTAAATGTAAAAATATGTAACAATAAAATAAAATTGTGAACTTCACGTTTCATTACACATGACTCACATATTATGGGTCAAGTCATAATATTTCCAAGTTTGCTAATTAATTTTTCTTGATTTGGGATCTCTTGTGGTGTTTGTGGAAACACTATCCACCTGCTACCCATACAATTATGGTTGAGGGCGATAACAACCTCTCTGATGTAGATACTTGTTGCCCTTTGCGTAAGATATTGGCCCTGAAAAATACAAAAGGCAATTTAATAGGCACTAAAACCAAATTTATAATTTGTTAATTTGTTGCAGTCATCGATGGTTGCAGTTTATAATTTTAGGTGACACCATCATAATAATACGTAGGTACCTATTATTACAATAAAATTAACATTTTTATAAGAAGTTAAAAAGACGATTAGGTTTTATAAAAGCTGGCACTGCTTTGGTTATGACTAGCTAACTGTATGTAGGTAATATAGGTAATCAAATAGGTAGGTTTATTAATGTGAAATTTCTTACCTTTGTTTCAAGGGGGAATTTCTTCAGACCCTTTTAAACCGCTGAGCTTTTAGGTCGTCACATAATTTTCTAAAAGTTATTTTATTTAACCGAAAATGCTGTGTAAACAATAGTTCCGGCATATCGTGTATTTTTTCCATTTGTCGTCGCAACTTAAACCTAATTTGGCGCCTCAACCAGGTAGTTTTGCTTTGTGCAGCCCACAATAAACGTAAGAATGCATTTTTAAATATGTACTCTTTGATTTTTAACAACTTTACCACGAAAAATAACACTCGGCGAATGAATTGTGTCGATATCTACAGCATCTTGGGCTTCGTTACATTATCGAAGACGAAAACGAAAACGAAATCGAAAACGAACGTCAAAAGTGCCACTTGGCTAAGCATATGTATGGGAATAGCACTAGAACCCATTCGCTAATAAATCATTTCGATTCGAAAAGCAACATTTGTCTACCAACTTGGTTAGCGAATTCGACGTACCACGTGACATATGTCAATCCCATACATTTTTTATTTAGCGAACTTCGTTATCGTTTTCAAAATGGCACTTTGTCTAGGGCCCTAGCAATAAATTAAATATTCAATTGATTTTTGCCTCCAATTTGCTATTATTTACTTATTTGCTTACTTACATTACTTGCTGAAACAATATTTAACAAATTTAATACAATATTTATAATTATATCTGCATTATAATATTACAAATAAGTATACTTACTTATTTTACGTAATTTCTATTTATCTATCTATACATAATATATTTCTACCAGAACTTGCTTGCAGACCTTGCAGTTACTAAAGTAGATTCTGGAAATAAAAAATCTTCTTTGTATTATTACTCCCAAGAGTAATTGTTTTTACGATTTTGGCAATAGTAAAATCGGTATTTACGAGTTGAATAGGCCATTAGTACAATTTAAAAAATATATTTAAATTATACTGTTTCTCTTTATATAGAAGAAATTTAAAGACGCTTCAAAATTCGTCGCAAAAACAAAAGTTTCGCAGTTGTTCTTTAAACAGTCTGTGCTGAAATATTTCACTGTGGGACTGTGGTTCTACGGTTCTATAAGGTTACAATTGTCACTGTCATACTAGCCTATGACATGTGTCAGACTTTACGATGTCAAGTCAATGTCATTGTCGACTGTCGAGAAGTCGAGAAACAGTGAAAGAGAAATAGAGAAATTTAGTTTAGAGAGCAGTGTTATTTTATTTTATTTGTGTGATAAGGATAAGTGATTGAAACCATGTTGAAACTATAATTTTATTATTACGAGCCAAGAGCCAACGAATAAAGTTCTCGGTTTTCTCTTTAATTGTTATTTAATTCTTAATAAATTCGAATTTGTGTACCAGTCTGTTAAACATGTTAAGTGCAGCGTAAAATTTATTTTATTGCAGTACATACAAAATGTCGCAATTATAATATTTTAATGTAATTCTGTGAACGGATTCCTTCAACATTTTAATTTTACTCCATTTATAAAAATGAATAACAGCTCGGATTATATATACTGGTCAGAGCTCCATTGCTCAAAGGATGCCCTCACAGACACATATGGATGGTTTTTGCAATTTTTACTAGCAGTTTTGGCCTTCACTTGCTTAATAGGTAAGATCTGGGTAAGTTGTTATGAATGACTTCATGTATATGTAGTTTTGTATGAAAATTCTTTTTACACTTATTAGAACTGCCAATACACTTTCTGACCAACATAAACATAAAAAGTAAGTTCAGAAACTCGACTACTGAAAAATCACCCTCTATGTGATACGCCAATTGATATAAATAAGTGCATTTCTTCATCTTCTTCGTAGGTTTCACTCTTGACGAGTGGTCGTGGTAATCATTACAGGTAACCTTCATGATGACTTTCTTGGCAAAAAAGATATGCAGTGGTTTCCCATTGCCTTCTGCAGGGCCTTTAGCCCCATCCAACAGGTTGTCCAGCCAGGTGAATGGTTATCCCGCCATTTACTCGGTCGTCAGAGCCTCGTCTGTTGTCTAGCAGGGAGCACAATGGAGCAGTAACTTACCCTTAATAAGTGCAGTAACTTACCCTTAATATTTCAAATTCAAATTCAATGCTATAATTTTACTGAACGCTATAATTATTTTTTTTATAACAGGTAAACGGTTTTGTGAACCTCGTTATGCAAGAAGACCCTGGTTGATCTGGTTCTATGACACATCTAAACAAGGTCTCGGAGCGCTTATAATTCATGCTGCCAATGTGTGGTTGTCACCGCATCTGACAGGCAACCCTTGTACATGGTTTGTATCCATATAATTTTAAATTGGTTGATTGTTCTTGTTTTATTTAATTAACTTTGTGTTTTGATTTAATAGAGTTTTTGTGCTTAATCTGTACTAATATTATAAAAAGAGAACCATTTATATTTTTGTTTGTAATGAATAAACTAAAAAACTACTGAACCAATTTTAAAAATTCTTTCACCTATAGAATGCTACATTATCAGCGAGTAACATGTTATAGTTTATAATAATTCTATTAGTTAACAACTAAGTACATAATCTTAATATTATGTTGACTAATTAATGACTAATGCTATGGAGAGGGCTATGCTCGGGTTACACTGTGAGATCTGATAAATGAAAGATACCAACATATAATAATAAGGTGGGTAATAAGTTAAAGTGGTAGTGCGCAGGGCACATAGCCTATAGTACATTGACGTCTAAAATTATACTTTTATATTTGCCTTACATATTTCGTCAGGCGTTATACCTTTTATTTTTTTGTTGAAGTTTCGAACATCAACAAAAATTGAATAATTGTTATGACAACTAAGAAGAAAGGGCGCAGTTAAAGTCGCGGGCATTAGCTAGTATAATATATTAATTTAAAAAGTTGTCTTTTTGTTTATCAGGTATATAGTGAACTTTATGTTGGACTCGACATTGGGCTTGTTACTTATATGGGCAGGAATTCGATTTGCCCAACGTTGTTCAAGAGCATATGACATACCGCTTATAAACTTTGGTGAATATGGTAAGTTTTGAATTAGGAATTTATTATTCAATATCAGATAGAGGTTGACCTCTATTTGACTGTCTGAAATTGTACTAATAACGAGTAAATTGGGTCTCTATAATGAGCTAGTAATTATGACGGTATTTAATACTCTTATCTATCATTATTGTGTGCTGTTAAAACATTAATGAATGTTTAGAATTGCTGTTGTTTCCAACCAATTCTATAAATGAAAGTTTTAAACTAACTACACTTTCTATTGAGCCCAAACACGTAAGTAGCTGGAGTAGCTGGGGAGTTGGGTGTCCCACAGACTACTTGATGTTGCAGCACGGGAATGCCACCCAAGTAACAGTATACCAAATTTCATATCAACAAACGAAACAAATTGAAGTTAGTGAAATACCTTCATCAACCAGAAAACCAGAAACCAGGTTGAAGATTTAAAAAAAATGGGTCAAAATCGGTACTTATTGTTTAGAAGCTATGATTCCATGGACAGACACACATACATACATAATACACATACACAGTCACCACGTCAAACTTATAACACCTCGTTATTGCGTCGGGCGTCGATGGTTAAATAACACCTCTTCTTTTAAGTTATCTATACTAATATAAGAGAAAAACATAAAAACTACTGGACCAATTTTAAAAATTCTTTTGCCTATAGAAAGCTACATTATCAGCGAGTAACATTGGCTATATTTTATATATATAAAATTGGGATGAAAGATATTGCCCTATTCTATATTTGAAATATAATCTCAATATGAAGAATTTTAGCTGTTTTTATCATGTTTTTATGATAATAATTGCTGCACTACTAGTGTTAGTTATTGTAACAAATCGCGAATGTTTTCTCTCTTTTCAGGTAAACCACCAATGTGTGCAGCGTGGGTGTGCCAATGTATCCTATACGCTGCATTAGCGACATTTGCTAAATCAGTTTTGGCATTGATCCTGCGACTGCCGCCGGTTGTCGCAGTCCTGTCGACGCTGCGATTGTCGCCGGTCTCCGACCCGCGGCTTGAACTCGCCGTTGTCATGCTTATCATACCATTCTTTGTTAATGTAAGTATTGTACTTAATTTTTTTTATATTTTTTATTATTAGAAATGGGTTTGTTCTTGTCCAACAACCAGCTGAGTAGCAAGTATGAGGCTTAAGATGGAGCGAGCTCATTTAAAAATTTAAAAAGTGTCATGTAAAGCGATTAAATTAGTATTTAATAAGACCTACGTTTATTAAGGGAGTTACTTTTTTATATTTTTATGTCGACAAGGTGGACAGACAGGTAGGTGACCACCGTCGCCTATAATACACAATCAATGCAAGCACAGGTGTAGCAAGTGTGCTGCCGACCATAGAAGGATTAAGGATAAGGGTTAAGGAAGGGAAGGGGTAATGGGAAACACATATTTCACGGTGGTTTTCTGTGAGAGGGGTGGTTACTGCTGCAGAAACGCAGTGTGCCTGGCCACTATTTCCAAATTCAGACGAGAGCCAACTTTTGAAAATTATTTCCAAAGTTGACCCTGCCGGGAATCGAACCCGGGACCCCTGACCGCTCTGTACGTCAAGGCAAACACCATAACCACTCATCCAAGCGCTCTTAGACTGATTGAGTCTCTAATTGAGTCTAATCTCTGATTGTAACTGCTCGAATAAACCCTTTATAAACTCAAAAATAATGAAACATTTTGTGGGCTGTGCCATTTACTATGGTTTTTAAAAATATTACATTTCTCTTGAATAATAATTGCTATATTATATTTAAAAAAAACTTATTGTGATAAGCAAAAACCTTCGACCTATGAGTTGATTGTGTGTATTGTTGAATAATGTGTTGAACATACCTCAGTTAAACAGACATGTAAAGCGGGATGCGTCACAAATTACATATTTTGTGTTTCCCTTGGACTTTAACTTATCGAGGTTCTACTGTATATACAATGACGCTTTGTATTGTTTACTCGGACAGAATTTTAAATAACCAACAACACAGATTTGTTATCGCACTGTGCACATATTTGTATTCGTTGTATGTAAAGCGATAGTGTTTGTGCTACTTTTATGTAATATCAAAATTATATTCATATTGAAATTTCCTCATTAAAGGTACTTACTATGAATATATTGGTGGCACTATGGTTCTTTCTTTCACAGAGATAAAACATATTTAAACCTCATGATCTTTCTTTATCTTTAGGACTACATAATAATGATACTTTTTTATTTCTTGTAATATCGATATCTCATTTCTCTTGAGTTTTGAGTTCTTGAAACATTATCATAATTAAATTTTTAAACTTTTAAAGGGATTTTTTAAAAACATAAATTTTTTATACAATAATATTACAAGTAGAAATTACACAATTTATGTATTGAATGAATTGATTAATTTTTGAAATTAAATAATGTGATTTTTAAGATTACATAAATCATTATTAAAAAATTGACTAATAATTATGTCCCAACAAGTATTTGCTCCAAAGTAAAAATATTTAATTGAATTTTTCAGATATTAATATTTTGGGTGACAGACAACTTCCTGATGTACCATCCGAGAGGTGTTAGTACAAAACTAAAAACTAAGGTAACACTTAGCTGATTATTACTCATATCCTAATCTATACTAATATTATAAAGAGAAGAGATTTGTATGTTTGTAATTAATAAACTCAAAAACTACTAGACCGATTTAAAAAATTATATTATAGAAAGCTACATTGTCAGTTAGTCCGCGGCAACAGTTGAAAGTATGAAAGTTTTTGATGACATATGGATGTATGTTTGTTACTCTTTCACGTAAAAACTACTGAACGGATTTGAATGAAATTTTGCACACAGATAGTCTATTACCTGGAATGATTTGTAGGGTACTTTTTATCCCGAAAAAATATTCGGCTCCTGAGGGATCGTCTAAAAATATAAAAAATTTGGGCGCCACTGTCACCGTCGTCACAGCTATAATACTAGGTACTCATGTCTTTACATATCATAAAACAAAGTCCTCCGCCGCGTTTGTCTGTCGGTCTGTCTGTTCGCGATAAACTCAAATACCACTACACCGATTTACATGCTGTTTTCACCAACGGATAGAGTGGTTCTCGAGGAAGGTTTTAGTATATAATTTACAAAGTTACGCGGACGAAGTCGCAGGCAGCAGCTAGTATTTTTATATTTGACTAGTATTTTTATGCGTACAAATTAAATTTTCATAAGTGTACTGTAAGTAATTTTTTTCATAAATATTGCTTATGCATGTCTTTTATTCGTTTTATTTGTGTTTTCAGGTTCGATACCAATCAATAAAGAAAGAGAAGTCGGGCTCAGAAGATGAAGAGCATTCAGCGGACGAGAAATTACTCGGAGCGAGCGTATGACCACACAGGAAGCCCAAAGTGTTTCGGGCATAGTTGATCTCTTAGGTAGGAACAAGCAACGAATTTCATATCGTCATTGTCAAACCAAAATCTGCTATGTGTACACTTTTTTGAGATCCAAAAATTTTGACCTTAGTGAATAAGTTTACTAATATTAGTGAATAGTACACATTCACTAAGGTTGACAATTTTGACCATAGTGAATAGTTCACTAATAGTACACATTCACTAAGAATGACCTAAGAGTCATAATTTTCACCTTAGTGAATAGTTCACTAATCTTTGTGAATAGTACACATTCACCAAGATGGACCTAAGATGCATATAGTGAATAGTTCACTAATAGTACACATTCACTAAGATTGAGCTAAGATTCATAATTTTGACCTTAGTGAATAGTTCACTGCCTCATCTATTGTATAAAAAAAAACTGCAAAGTGCTTATATAAGAACTATTTGTAAAACTACGACCTCTTAATGAAATATGCTATGTGCAGCAGCTAGAATCTGTTATGTGCAAAAAATACTCCATTATTAACTATAATATATTATTAAATTTTCATGTTTAAATGACAAATAAGTTTACGTAAAACAACCTTAGTTTTAAATTAACCGTAACCTTTTTTAGAAAGAATTTTTTTGACAATATCTCAAAAGTATACATTGCAAATTTTGGTTTAACAACGACGATATATGTGTCGTTCATTGTAAAAGTGGTGTAACTCCCTATTTTTAAAACCATATTTTCTTGCCTAATGAGATACTAATGGGATGACATTCAGTCATAACTTTCAATATAAAAGTGAAGTAACTCCAATAGTTGCATTAAAATCCCATAGATGAAAACAATGAATGAATGCTTATATTTTTTTTCGTACACTATAATTCGCAAAAAGCTCGTTATTCTAACATTCAGTTACAAGGAGGTAGTTCACTTTTACAATGAACGACACATATATCGAAAAGCATTTCGAATTTCGCTAATTCGAGCTCCTCGGATTCTATGATATTAAAATATTTTGGTTATGTCTCGATCTAAAGCTCGTCACGCACTAGACGAATAATTTGTCGTTCCCTGAGACTCTGTTTTTGTGCCACATACTTTTCCAGTTGCCTTTTTAACTGAACGATTTTGATTTCAAATGATAATTTTGTTTTTTATATGGAGAGGGTAGTTTTTACATTTTTTTTTATTGAATTAGACTAATTTATACGAAAAAGTCAGATAAAGATTACCTACTATGTGATAAAAACGCGCCAAATTAATCATCCAGTGTGACCTTAGCCTAACGGAAATTAACAAAATGTGTGAGCTTCAACATTTGAAAAAGAAATAGATAATTATATTCACTACACTCGTTATGGGACATATCAAATTAGAATTATCGAATAATCATGAATCTTTAATACTCGAGTTTAAATTTGTACAACCTTAGGGTGTGTCCTCAGTGTAGGCCTATCGCGGACATTGAGGACACACTTACACACGCACTTATAATGTAATTGAATAAAACTGTGTATGTATATTTTGATTTACGCTCTCAACTTATGTCTAAACTAAATGAATAAATAAAATGTCACTAAAAACAATTAAAATTCATTTTGAAATTTAATATTGAATTTTAAAATTTTGAATGAAATAAAACAATAATTAAATTTAATTTTGTCAGTTTTATCAAGGGTTACCGTTACTTCTTAGGCTCTTCGCACATTACGATACTCATTAGATACAATACCACTCGTTATTTATATTACGCGAATGAAAATGAACCAAATTTTATCATTTCTTTTGACGTCTTTAATCTTTTTTTATTTATGTAGAGTCGAGTGCCTCTACTATAGTGATAAGAATCACTAGCGGTTTTATTTTTTTCATTTTATAAAGACGCAACACGACTCATACTTATATTAAAATAAACATAAATTGCAGAGCTTTTGTCGCCCTCGCAAGAATCACAACAATATACATAAAATGTAGAAAATGATACAAGAGTTGTATAAACATGCAAAATTTTCGATTTTCTGCTCTAATTTAGTCTTTCAACCTTGTTTTGCCGCCATTTTGAAGATACTTGTTGAACATGACGAGTATCGTAAGACTAGTCGCTTTTGAGTGTCGTAATGTGCGTACACAACCTTAGCGTTTTGACAATTAATAATAATTGGCAAATGTGATTTTTTTTAATTTTTTTTTTTAAATTTATGTATAATCGTTGTATAGTTAGTTTAACACCATAATATTTTAATAAACATTAAAATGTTTCACAAAAAAATGTATGAATTGAGATATGTGACTGAATATTTAAATCTCTATCTTCTCCTATTAACTGTACATATAATTATGTGTATGTACCTAATTTTGATACCTAACCACGACTGTATATACAGGGCGTCCCAAGACTATGCGACATGAAGGGAAAATACCTTAAATATCGTAGATAGGATATTTTGCTGAAAGATGACTTTGTGTTATTTTTAAAAGTTAGTAATACTGCATTCAAAGATTTTCTAAAAGTTACGTCGTCGTCGGAAATAAATAAATGTTCTTGAAATTTGAATCAAACATTTTACAATATTCCTTTCTTTTAAGACACTATGTTACTTCGTAAGAAGAATTTTTTTTTTCCATTCTTTTGATTGACATCATAAAAATACAGGTGATTTTTTTTCACATTTAAGTCGGTTCGATTCCCAGACGAAGCAAGTATTTTTTAGAAAATCTTTGAATGCAGTATTACTAACTTTTAAAAATAACATAAAGTCTTCTTTGAACAAAATATCCTATCTACGATATTTAATGTACTTTCCCTTCATGTCGCATAGTTTTGGGACGCCCTGTATATACGATCATAGTAATGATCATATAATATAATAATTAAGATGTATATTTTTGTCATTGACTGTAGTTTTCGTTATTCGATCGCTAAAATAGAATAATGTGTGTGTGTGTACAAAATATTTCGCCATTTTTAATTGAATATATAAATTAGTGAAAATATATTTTTTATACGCTTCATTTATATAGTGGTAAAAAATAATTCGTTAATGTATAATTAATGTTCCTATATTAATTGTGAATAGATTTGTACACGAGAGCCGTAGTAGTGCCATGCATTGAATTTCACTTACATACATCGAATCAAGACTGAAAAAGTCTAGGAAGTCTAAACGGGTCTTCCTAAAATGTCTCCATTATATTTTGAATGTGTTTTTTTAAGCCATTATGCCTCTCCTTTTAAGCTCAGAGAGAACACATTCCATTATAATCCCAATCGCCTTGTTAATTAAAACTAACCTCTTATATTAGTATATACAGTTCTTGAGATTAATAAAGCGAAGATGATTTTGTTACTTACTCTTAAAAATTTTTCATGAGACAACATTTTCAATACTGTACTAGTTATATTATTGTCTTGTCAAACCAAAATCTGCTATGCTCTAACATTTTGACTTTAGTGAATAATAAAAATAGTGAACTTTAGTGAACTTTGTCGAAGTGCTAATAAAATATGCTAATAAATAATGCTAATAATGCTAATCATAGCAAGAATATGTTACTCTTATAAAAATAATACATAAATGTTGAGGAAATTAAACGCTGGTTTAGAAGTCAAATTGAAAAAGTGATTTATTATTATTTGTTTTTATACATTTTAAAATATAAAAAAATGACATATTAACAAAAAAAGGTTTTCAACTAAAGAGTTTAGTTTACAACATTCTCCCATTTAACAGAAAAAGTAAAAAGAAATACAAAAACTAAATACATTTTTGAAATATATACAGTAAAATCTTAGACCTCTAACAGAATTAATTTTCGTACCGGCCTTCGCAACACCCCGGCTCATGTCACATCCACGACTCGAACGACTTCGTCTTGTACAGGATATAATGACGTTACTTTGCCCTTAGGCCATGTCCCACGTGGTAAATTCCCATCAGCAATAATAACTATATCGCCAAATTTCACATTGCGATGATAGGTCTTTCGTCTTGTACAGGATATAATGACGTTACTTTGCCCTTAGGCCATGTCCCACGTGGTAATTTCCCATCAGCAATAATAACTATATCGCCAAATTTCACATTGCGATGATAGGTCTTTCGTCTTGTACAGGATATAATGACGTTACTTTGCCCTTAGGCCATGTCCCACGTGGTTAATTCCCATCAGCAATAATAACTATATCGCCCAATTTCACATTTCGATGATAGGTCTTTTGGGTCTCTCGACGTGGCTGTAACTTTCGTACATATTCGACGACCCAACGAGCCCAAAAATGATCTGCGAGACGTACGGCTTTCCTCCAATTAGTTCTGTTGCATAAATCTTTGTCTGTTAAACTCACTGGAATTGCTTTTCTTCGGACAAAAAACTTCAGTCGAGACATGAGTGAGAGGGCGGGAGTTTACTAACGCTTCCGCCTCCAACAAAAACGTAACGAGGACTTCATCAGTAGGTGTTCGTTCTCACATGATTACGCTTAGTGCAGTCTTGATACTTGATTAAACTTTCATTACAAATAAGTTTACGTATAACAACCCTAAGTAATAATGTGAAAATTTTTAGGAAAACTTATATCCCAAAAGTATACTTTTTGCGCATAGCCAATTTTAGTTTGACAACGACAATTACAGTTTATAAACTTTAGAGCGGTTCCGGTGAAAATATGCTATCAAAAGAACCATTAATACACCGCAATAAGATTGATAATAGTTTAACAAGAAAATCGATTAATCTATAGCCCTAACAATTGTGTTTTGATTGTTATGGTTTTTTATTGTATTTTCAACGGATACGTTTGAATATTATTATTATAAATATAAGTGAAAATGTGCTGTGTACATATAGATAGGGATATGTAAAATAAGAATATGTATATACATATATATTATAGTTAGCAAACGATTCGTATTTCTGATGTATTTGCATATGTAAAGTGCATATTATATTGTTGTTTGTGGGAATATAATTCACTTCTGTGTTGATAGCTCTTTTATTTCTTGACACTTTCTTCAAACATCACATAAATCTATATATACTCCGCACAAAAATTAAAGGAGCAAAAAATTATTTCAAATTTTTAGGTTATTTTCAACAGGCTGTAACTTGAAGACGAATTGTCGTACAGTAAATAAAAAAAAAGAAAATTGTAGCTCCAAGGGTCTAGTTATTGAATCTGACCTACAAAAATTTTTTTTCAAAATTTTTCTCCGAGTAATCTTGAGAAGACGGTCGACAAAAAAAAATTTCGAAATTTTTTGGTTTTTCTTTTTGATCTACGAACTTGGAATTTTTTTTTTGTCTTAACCATCATATGGACCGGATAACATGTTCATTCAGCTTCAATTTGTTTTTTTTTAAGACCTTGACACGACCATTTTTTGCTGAGATATTGGTCTTTGAATGGAAAAGGATCATTTAATTTAAAGGGGCAATAAATAAACTCAATGAGGATCTTGCGAGGATCGCTGCTTGGTCTGCAAATAATTGCCTACTCCTCAATCCAGCTAAATCTAAATATTTAATCTGTGGTAGTAAACAACAACTCACTACTCTTACGCAGTCTGTTTCTGTCACGCTCTTAGGCGAACCTATAGAAAGAGTATATGAAGCGCGGAATTTAGGTTTACTGATGGATGTTGAATTAAACTACCAAAAACATGTTATTAATTGTACGAGGGATTGCTTTTACAAACTCAAAATTTTATATGGAATGAGACCTTATCTAACTGAGCAACTACGTGTTAAACTCGTTGAGTCTCTTATTTTATCTAAATTTAATTACATGGACACGGTTTGTGGTCCTCGTTTGTTGGCAAAAACTCAAAAATTAATTCAGCGTGTCCAAAATGCTTGTGCTCGTTTCTGTTTTGATATTCCTTGGCGATCACATGTGACTCCATTTTTAAATAAGCATGGTATATTAAAAATGAAGCATCGCCGCAAACTTCATCTCGCGTGCCTTATGTTTGGCGTCAATAAATTTAGAGAGCCTTCTTATCTCTATGAGAAGTTGTCGTGGAGGGATGTTCATCCTCGCAGATCTTCGACGCAGCTGGTAATAGAACGTCACAGTACTGCTGCCTTTAGAGGAAGCTTTCGATATGCTGCGTCAAAGTGCTGGAATAACATCCCACCGCCTATTAGGGACCTGCAAAGTACAAATAATTTTAGAAATAAATTAAAGAAATTTATATTTGAACATCAAAAAAGCGAGGAGCAACTGCGTAGCGACACCAGTGCCTTCTGAATATATTTTTTAATTTTTTTTTTTTTTATTTATTATAGATTTTTTCTTTTTCTTGATTGTATAAATATGTGTTTTTCTATATTCTTTGTATAAATTTGTATATATATATATATATTTTTTTTTTGTTTGTATAAATTTTTAGTTTGTATTTTATATTTTAACTATTTTTTTTAAAAAAAAAAAAAATTTTTTTTTGTTTTGTTTTGTTTCTGGAGCTTTTTGTACTGTTTAGTTTAAATAAGTGCGTAACCTCACCATCGGGTCCAACGGAAGACCAGCGCAGGTTTTTACAACCTGCATTATGCTGAGTTGGAGCCGGTTTGTGGCGGGGGACGTTTGTGCTTGTCTTTTCATTTTTGTTACCTTTGTATGCTCTCATGTTACCTTGTCCTTTGCTGCAAATAAAACATTATTCTATTCTATTCTATTCTATTTAGTTTTTGACCATCAATATCTCAGCAACCAAAGATCGCACAGAAAATTTAAGGTAGGTTTTGAAAACTTGAATAAATTCTCTACAAGAATTTTTCAGTTTTTTCTAAAAAAAATTTTTTTTTCATACTTTACATGAATTTGAAAAATCATAAAAAAGGAGCTTTTGGTAGTTTTTTGAAAAATCAAGCGCTGAATCAAAAATATGGAGAAAATCATAAATGTTACGTGTGCCTTTTATACAGTTCAATATACCCAAAAAAACCCCACAGAGTTTTAATTTAATCCAGTCAGCCGTTTTTTTGTCCCACTCGATTGAAAAATTGTAGGAGCAAGATTTTCGCTCTAAAATGTTCATAATGTTTGTCAAAATGAAAAAAAAAAAAAAGAAATTATCACCTTTTGTCTCAATTACCTACACAGGAGCAGACACGCGGTATTAGCACACACACACGCACACACACACGCAGTGCCGTAAATAGGGCAGTGCCACCGGTGCCCAGGCACAGGGCGTAGACCCTGGGGGGGCGCAAGAATGGACAGACCAGGCAGGACTATTATTTTTTCGGTTTGCTCCTGATAAGTTCCCACTGCGCCCCTATAGTGCTCGATTCCAACACATACGTACCTACATGCCAGTATCATCAAAAACGTCTATTAAATTAGACAAAACATCGAGCTAATTTTTTTGGCAGACACAGTAGGTGGTATAATAGGCGAAGTGTCCACTTAACATCAGATGGCTCGTCTGCTTGTTTGCCCACACCTACATCAGTTCTTTAAAAAAATAGATTTTTCTTCCAAAATATTAGATAATTGGTCCACCAACACCAAGTTCCTTTGTGCTTTATTTTATCACCCTGAATAAAATAAAGTAGGCCTATACATTGCTCCAGGTTACCTATAATATCTAAAAAAAAAAAAAACAAGGGCGCAGTTATAGAAGCTCGCACAGGGCGCAAAAAAGGCTATTTACGGCACTGCACACACGCACACACACACACACACATTTTTTTTGATTCAGTGCTTTATTTTTCAAAAAGCTATCAAGTATGAAAAAATTTTCTTTTAGAAAAAGCAATGAAATATTCTTTTAGGGAATTTAAAGTTTTCAAAACCCAAATTGAAGCTGAATGAATAAGTTATCAGGTCCATATGATGGTTAAGATAAAAAAGTTACCAAGTCCTTAGATAAAAAAAATAATATTTTTTAATTATTTTTTTTAAATTCACCAAGTGACTGACCAAGTGAAATAGAATTTCACTGTGAAATAGAATTCCACGTGAAAAATTTCACTGTGAAATAGAATTCCACGTGAAAAATTTCACTGTGAAATAGAATTCCACGTGAAAAAAAGTTCACTGAGAATTCCACGTGAAAAAAAGTTCACTGTGAAATAGAATTTCACTGTGAAATTGAATTCCACGTGAAAAAAAGTTCACTGTGAAATAGAATTTCATGAAAAAAATTTCACTGTGAAAAAAACTTCAGTGAAAATTTTTTTACTTGTACTTACTTTTTTACTTTAATAACTTTACTGTGAAATAGAATTTCACTGTGGACTCGTGATTCGACAAAGGAACTCTGAGCATTCTATACTATACTATACTTCTGTACTATACTAATATTATAAAGAGATATGATTTCTATTTTTCTTTGTAATGAATAAGCTCAAAAACTAGTGGACCTATTTTAAAAATTCTTTCACCTATAAAAAGCTACATTATCAGAGAGTAGCATAGGCTATGTTTTATAAAGTTACGCGGACTAAGTCGCGTGCAACAGCTAGTTTTTAATAATATTTAAAAGGTACATCATCATGATAAATTAAAATGACTCTTCCAAATATATGTAATTATAATTATAATGATAAAAGTTTTATCCCATCTAATTATCTAACAAATTGTATTAGAAAAGTAGCTATACTTTGTCTAATCAAAATTTAAAAATAATTATTACACGTAATGACATTAAATTATCAAAACTTTTTTTTTAATTGGACTTTTGGTAATAATTAAATTTTTGAACTTTTGTTATAATATCTATGAAAATTTCAAACGTTCACCATGACTAGCAACGATAATACCTCTGCAGGAAATAAGCATTCCACTTACAATCTCTTCAAGTTCATATGTAAAATAGTCAGAATTACATGCTTTGAGAACTTTTGGTACGAACCAATGGACACTGGAAGATATTTACTCTTTGGATTTGTTTTTTTATGCGCTTATTTCATTATTGGATACATTAACGAAGGCCTCGAAGTCATCTTCAACAATTATCCAAAAGATCTTCACAGAGATGTCATTGTGTTCAATGTTACACAGACGATTATGATATTCAGAGCATATTATTATTCATATAAAACAAAGGAAGTCAAGGAGTTAATGAAGGAACTTGTTGAAGTGTGTGGAGAATATGAAGTCGAGCATATTCAAAGAAAACAGTATATAAAGTTCAGATTATGCTTGCTGTTCCATGTGGCTATTGTATATTTTTTTGAGTCTATTTTTTTAATAACAGGCTTGAAAAGATATTTCTATGAAGGTATTTAATCTTCTATCTATCTATATATGTATATCTAATATATAAAATTCTCGTGTTAGTTTTTTGATAAAACTTCGTAATTATGTATAGTTTGGTTCAACTTAATAGATAGGATAGTTTTTATTTTGAGCCCGGGCGAAGCCGGGAGCGTGTAGCTAGTATATCCTTACATATTATAAAACAAAGCCCTCCGCCGCGTCTGTCTGTGTTTGTTCGCGATAAACTCAAAAACTACTGTACCAATTTTCATGCTGTTTTCACCTATGGATAGATTGGTTCTCGAGGAAGGTTTTAGTATATAATTTACAAAGTTACGTGGGCGAACTCGCGGGCAGTACCTAGTTAGTATATCGAGGGTATTCTGGCAGAACCGAAGTGCAAAATCTAACGAAAATTTGTTACATACATAGGCATAGTTATTTTTTTCTGCTCTTTTTATCTAGCAAAACAGTATAACTGAATTAGGTTTTATTGTGGTTTATTATTTCACCGTTTTACTATGAGCCGTCAAACTTTTAAATGCTCTTTTCTCATTTTGATATTTTGTGTACTTATCCGTTTCTGCCAGAATACCCTCGATATAGGTAAATAAAGATCAATGTAATTTGTTCTCTATGGATTCCAAAATTGCTCAACTGATTTAGATTCGGTTTTCGCTTATGGAAACATGAATAAACTGGAAAGGTTTGTATATATAAAAATTGTCTAGTAGTGGCAGGGCACACTGCGTTTCGCGGTCATTTGGGCAGCCGTCTGGTAGCACCACCAACAGCATATGTGCTGTTGTGTTTCGGTGAGCGAGTAAGGGATGCCAGAGTCCATTACCTCATTCCTTCTTCCTTATCCCCTATCCTTAATCCTTATATGGTCGGGAAATTCCTGTGGTGTTGCTTCTGTTATAGGCGACGGTAGCCACTTACCATCAAGTTGACCGTCAGTCTGTCTGCTGACTTTAACATAAAGCATACCCACAATGTGATAAGCTTTCGAAATTTCAGGTCAACCCTTAGTAATCGTACCTGGACATTGGCCCAAGTTTGAAGATGTTTCGACAACAGGAATAATATTTAAAATTGCCATGTTTTTATTCATCGTTTTATTGGCAGCTGTAATAATAGCCAAGGATTCATTGGTTATTCTAAAGCTTATAGTAATATCTTGCAAATTCGCAACACTCTCTCATTATTTTGAAAACCTCTGGGAAGATTTTGAAAACGATACCGTATCAATAATCGAATTAAAATACAAATGTTTGAAAGGTGTGTTAATGCACCGCGAATTGTTGAGGTAATAACTCATATTATACAATTTTTACCTACATTATAATATAATATTGATAACTATACATTATAAGGGTAAGTTAGTTTTAATGTGTAAAAAAGGCTTGTTGTTGTTTTGCCACAGTTGTTGATTTGCCACACTTTTGAATTTCCATACATTGAAAGTTGTTTTGCCACAGTCGTTAAAAAATATGTAAATTCACAACAGGTAAATAAGAATTGTTGTTGATTCGCCACAAGTCATAATATTTCAGAAAGTAATGACAGCAAACAAATTAGCATCTGAAAATTGAGTACGCTGCTGAATTCCTAGTAATATGACAATGACAATACATAAAAATTGTTCCATATCCGTCCCTTCTACACTCTACCTATCATATTATTTCATATTATTAAAGCAGCATTTACCCAATTGGTCACCGCTGACAATAAAAGTGTGGTGTGACGCTTTCTAGATTTATAGTTTCATAGGTTTTGGGCGATATGGCATAGGTTTTGGCTTTCTTATATCGGTCATTTAGACATATGGCTGGTTACCATCCTCATCTAGTAGTAATGACTAGTAGTTCGAGTTTACAGCGATCAGTTCGTTCATTCAACAAACTATTCATAAATATTTGAAGGATGACTTTTATTGCAAAATTTTGTTGCAGAATAACAAAAAAAATTCGGCGATTATACGATTTGGTACTTTCATTTCACGTTAGTCAAGGTTTCGCTGTCATAGTTATGCTAATGTTGAAATTAACGGTAAGTAGATAAATTACTTAAAAAGTCCTGACAAAAATATATATAATATATATACCTACAGTAAGTATATATTTTATCAATAAGTTAAGGCTGTAAGAAGATGGTTACCGTCGTTTAAATTGCTTTTTAACATAATATGTATTTTTTTGTAGTTTATAACCGATCCTATAAATATAATTTGGTCCTTGTTATTTATGAGCGCAATGATTGGACAACTTGGTCTGTTTATGTGGAACGCTGGAGAAATAACGTATCAGGTATAAGTATTAGGAATAAATAGGAATCTTATGAAAAAATCATAATAAATACTTTAAGGGTTACCAGTGTTTTTTTTTGCACAGGCATCATTGTTGCCAACGTCGATATTCCATTGCGGTTGGCACTTGCGGCCTGTGAACTGCGAACACAGTCGTGCGATTCGTCGCCTCGTGCTGATGGGATGCCTTCAGGCGCAAAGACCGCTCGTATTGAAGGCGTTCGGAATACAAGATGTATCCTACAGCTCTTTTCTTTCGGTAATATTACTTTTCAATTAATTAGATTCTTTTGGTGCTTCAAAAGACATGCGACAATTTAGGAAAAAATTATAGGTAGATCTACCTTATCACATTGTTATTTCTAACATTCCATACATTGGTAACCTGATAATTTCAAGTGATAGGTAAGTTTAATATTAGGGAAATTTGTGTTCAACGGTTTTAAAAAAAAAAAAATACACATATATTTCAACATAAGTAAAGAGGAATTTCAGAGTTCAGTTCTTTATTTCTTCTTCGACTTTTACTTCTGACTTTCTGTGAATAGGTGATCTCCGTCAGTCGACCTACTACTCTTTATTATTAAAATATACCATTATAAACCATATATTTTACAGGTAATTCAGACTTCATACTCAATATATGCAGTACTAAGACCATCAAAGTGAAAATAATTCCAATTGAACAGTATGGCATTTTTAAAATGCCTTTTTATGTAAGTAAAGTGTATGCTGCACTGTAGTGTCAAATTTTTTAATAAAGTTTTGAACAAACCTTTTACACATTAAATATTACACGGATAGGGTACGGATATGGATCTTAGTCAATCGGTGTCGGTGCGTGTGACACCGATTGACTAAGAAGACTATTTTAAGTAATAAAAAATAATCTGAATAGAATTTAATAGTTTTTCATTGCTACCTAATCACCTATATGTAGAATTTCAGGTATGAATTAAAAATTAATAAGGTAAAAGATCAGTAAAAAGATCCGCCAAAAAGTAACGGATACGGATATCCGGCACATCACTAGTAATGACACGACATTTGTGCCCCGGCTCGGTTGTCCAGCGCGGGAGAGCTATACGCTTCCTGTCGAAACTTGGCGTACTACTAGTAATAAAATAAAATATGCCTAAAGGCGCGTCTTACGTTTTTAAATTAGAATGAAGTTTTAACCAAATAAAATAGAAAATAAATAAAGAAGCATGTCCGAGCGATGACTAAGAAGGATGACTACATCCTAAAAATTAATAAAATAAAATAAAATATTAAGGTCACTAGACCTTAATGTTTTATTTATTTGTTCGAGCTGAGCGTATTAGATAATTAGGTGCTCAACCGATGGGAAATGTTCACGTGCATGCAACACCAGGCAGTTTACAGGCGAACACACGCAAATTATGCAAATTACAAGATTCATAAAAACCCTTTGAGTGTGGTCTATTGGACACCGTAGAGCTTAAAAAAATTTGAATATTGTGCTTAAGGAAATTGCGGACGAAGTCGCGGACATCAGCCAGTATTCTTAAAAACTTCATACCCAGAGATCGTTTTGGATTATGACGATTAAAAACAAAACTATTGTCGTACCTGCAAGTAGTAGATAATTATTTTCTATATGCGCAACAAAACAAAAAAATTAATAAAATGAGCATAATTTATTTTATCTTTCATCAAACTATCTTTGATTTTAATTAATAAAAATAATGTATAGAAAAATATATGTGAATAACTAGAAATAATAAAGAAATAAAAAGAAACACTGGCCTATAATATAATAATAGCCTTTTATTTACAATCCTTATATAACTTATCCATTCCGTCACTTCTTTAGCCCACTTTTCTGTCTTACTTCTTATTAGATGTCTAGACCATTTCCATTTCAGTTGTTTGATTCTGTATTTTATATCTATAACCTTGGTCTGCTTTCTTGTTGTTTCTAACTTGACTTTGTCTCTCAATTTGATATTAAGTATGCTCCTTTCCCATTCTTCTAGTGATTTTATATTCTTACTCTTTACAACTCCATGTCTGACATCCGTAGATCATGCTTGGCAGAATGCATGTATTAAATATTTTCTTTTTTCCTTCAATTGGTATATCCGCGTTTTGCCTATAAATTATTGCAAAACCTTTTCTTTTTATTTTTTTATTTTTACCTTTCATGTAGTAATTACAACAAAAAGGAGATCGATATAATATGACATTTTAGTTGTATTGTTTTATTTCAAATAATGAAACAGGCAACATTAAAATAGATAAATCGATGGGCGATAGGCAAAGATTTAAATCGAGAGATGCGGCATTACTAGCGAAAGTGTGTTACAAAATACAACATACATTATACTAAAGACAAAAGTATAAAATACATATACCTTTGTCTAAACACACTTTTAAACACAGACACATTCCTTACTTCAAACGTGACTGTGACGATAGCGACGCTCTCAACAAGCGACCGTCACTCACTGTAGCTGGCGTGCAACTGTAGTTGGGTTGAGCGCCTGCGCCCAACCCATTGTTAAGAATTTTCGGTGTGTTTTTAGTATGGCGCGAGGAGAGTACGCCGCATCTTTCGATTTAAATCTTTGGTGATAGGTGAAACAGCAACCCACGACAGCATTTGTGCTTTTCTGTTTCGGTGAGTAAGTAAGGGATGCCAGAGCCCATTTTTCTATTCCTTTTCAATCCATAAGGGATATCTGTGCTGGAAGTTGCTGAGGAGTTGAGTGTCCTGCAGACTACTCGACGCTGTAGCATCAGGTCAAGGCACGGAATTACCAGCGTAGTAAAATTATACTATCAGATATTGAAATATTAGCTATTGAAATATTAGCTATCAGATATTGAAATATTAGCTGTATTAAGTACCTACACAATATTTTTTTTATAAACTTACATAATATTATACAACTAGCTGTGCCCCCAACTTCATACGAGCGGTTTTCATAAGCTTGGTTTTTCCCTTTTTTGCTTGCTGTGAAAAATCACTTCCAAATTAGTTAAGCCGTTTCTGAGATTAACGTACACATATAAACGGACAAAAATTCTAAAAAACTATTTTTGACCTTTATGACATAATAATGTGTAGAAATTGTTTTTCTGAAAAAAAAAAAAAGTACAGACATGCTCGTTTACGATTTTATTATATTAGCCCTATATGTCGTATAGAGAATAAATTAAATAATTTTTGAAATTATTCCTCAATAATTTATTAGAAAGACAAGGGTTTAATTAGATTTAAATGATCTAATTTGTTCGATATATAATTTAGCAATTTGATGGCAATGTATAGAGACTGCAATTACAGTCTGTAATTACGTAATTACGTATCAATACAAAACTGATTTTTTTATTTATTTCCTCAACATTGTCTATACGCAGTCAATAAAATGTCTTTAATAAAATGTACAAACTCTCTGTAAATATATTTCTGTTATATTTTTACAGATTACGTAACCAATATAAAGGAAAAATCACAATTAATGAATTTTGTAATTGGTTAAATAATTGAATTTCTCGTAAGAAAAAAGTTGTCAAATGTTATATTTTGATTGTGTAAAATCTTCTAAATAATACTTATAATCGTAAATAAATAAATAAAAATGTATTTAAATATGCTTGTTATATAAATACAGTCAATGTGATAAAATAAAAAAAATTAAAAATAAAACAAAACTTCATTATTAATTTTGAGACACGTAAACAAAATTCTTGAGAAATTAATTTTTTTAGACAATTTTTTTTTTTTTCATATTAAGTATGTTGCCTCAAGAGAATAATTTTACTGAGTACAAATATTCGACTTGGAATTTTTTTAAAAGTTTGTGTAAAGTGGCCAGGTTTACATGTTTTGAGAATTTTTGGTACGAATCGAATGAAACTAGTTTGTATCTAAGAGTGGGATACATTGTTTTATCACTTCTTTATCTCACCGCACTGGGCAACGAATTATTGGAAGTATTTCTCAACACCTACCCTAAAGATCTGCACAGAGATGCCATCTTATTTGCAGCGACTCACATTGTTGTATTGTGTCGTATGTATTTTTATTCATATAAAAGAAGGGAAATAAGGGAGTCGATAAAAGAGATAGTCGATACGTGCAGGGAATTTGAAGAAAAACATATTTATCTGAAACAGTATAATAAGTTGAAATATTCTGTGGTGTTTTTCGCGACAACTTTTTACTCAGTTGTATTTACAGTTTTGTATGACGGCTTAGCTAGATATTATTTTCAAGGTATGCATTTATTTTTGGAGAGTGTTGAACTATTTTTTTTATCAAATAAACAAGTGACAAAATCAGTGATAATCTTCAATGGGTCAATGGGTAAAATCTATGTTACCACCACGGCAGATTTCTTTATGAAAATTTATATTTTTATTGAAATTTTTCTATATGTGCATTTAAACCACCATGGTACTATGTAATTTGCTCAATTTCAATTTATGCAGACGGGTCGCATCTATGTATGAAATACCAATATTATAAATGCGAAAGTTTGTTTACTCTTTCACGAAAAAAACGGCTGAACGGATTTAGATGAAATTTGCCACATAGATAGTTTATGACCTGGATTAACATATAGGATACTTTTTATCCTAGAAAAATTTTAGATTCCCGAGGGATTGTCTATTTTTAAGTCTACGGCGGGTTAATTTTTAGTAAGTACCTATTTGTTATTTCAGATCAACCATTAGTAATCATGCCAGGATACTGGCCCAAGTACGAAGATGTTACGGTAATAGGAATAATATTTAAAGTCAAAATGTTTATGTACCCTGTATTGTTAGCAGCCACATCTTTGACAAAGGATTCACTTGTTATTGTGAAACTTATAATATTGTCATACAAGTTCACAACTCTACGTCACTATTTCGAAAACCTCCACGATAAATTTGATAACAATGTCATAACGGTTATGGAGCTTAAAAATGAGTGCTTAGAGGGAATAGAAATGCACCGGGAATTGTTAAGGTAATAAAGTAAACTCAGACCAAATAAAAAATATAGATAGGTATACCTACTTCATCAGTGTGCTCAGGAGCTCATTTCTTCCATCAGACATTCAGACGTACGGCAATCAAAAATTCCTCTTTTTCGGACCAAAGGTTTTTAAGAACTTTTTCATTCTTTTTAAGATTCGAATGAATAGTCATCTTCTGGGTAAGCTCGTCGGCTTCGTCCATCGCAAACCCATTATTAATAAAAAAGAGAGTATTTTACGGACAACATAAACATGAGTGTCATTTACTCTAAGCTCTAACCTCAATTTTTTGTTTATTTTTATTGAAAACTAGCTGGTGCTTGCAAATTCGTCCGCCTTGAAAAAAAAAGTAGCCTATCCTGTGTCCTGTACGTCTAAATGTTTATCTAACAAGTTTCATGAAAATCAGTTAATTCGTTTAAGAGTTATGGAGGAACATACATACATGCAATACCTACACTTACAGATTTATTATTAGTATTGATTGATGATATTCGTTTCCAAGTTTACTACATGTGAAATGTGATTCCATTGCGCTTAAAATTTTTTGAAGACTAGCTTTTAAAAACTTTCAATACTTAATTCGGCATTTCACTAGTAAATCAATACTAATAATAAATCTGTAAGGGTTGATCATGGAGTAAGTAAATTTGTTTTTAGAGATATCGTGTTTATAGGCTCTATACATGATATTGAAACTAAATTGACCATTTTTACAATTTTTTTCTGTACGTATGTATGTATGTATGTATGTATGTATGTATGTATGTATGTATGTATGTATGTATGTATGTATGTATGTATGTATGTATGTATGTATGTATGTATGTATGTATGTATGTATGTATGTATGTATGTATGTATGTATGTATGTATGTATGTATGTATGTATGTATGTATGTATGTATGTATGTATGTATGTATGTATGTATGTATGTATGTATGTATGTATGTATGTATGTATGTATGTATGTATGTATGTATGTATGTATGTATGTATGTTCTTTTTCAACGCGGACGAAGTCGCTGGCACCAGCTAGTATTTTAATAAGGCGAGGCGTAGTTCGATTGCATTTGTGTGCGTGTGACCGTGGTAACACTCTGAAGGTGCAGTTTGACCGGCTTCACTTTTCCGTCCACTGAGCTTATCTTTAGTTATTATTTATCTGTGTAATTAAAAAACAAAATTAAAACAAGGCCCTAAAAATAATTAATAATTTATATTTTCCTGCAAATGATGATAATAAAGCAATTTTATTTCAGAGTTATAGAGAAATTTAGCAAGTTATACAACTTGATGCTGTCAATAGAAGTGTTTCAAGGATGTGCATTGGTTATAATCGTAATGTTGAAAATAACGGTAATTTATTAATTAATTTATTTTATCTAAGCATATAATATCCCCATAAAGTAATATGGATGTTTTCTTTAACAAGCTTGTTAAAAAATGATAAAAAGAAAATTTTGCAGTTACAATATAAAAAACAGTATAAAAAAAACGAAATGTCAGTCGTAGGACTGCACGTCGCAAGAAATACAAGTAAAGTAAATAAAGAGAAAATATATGACACACACAATGACAATTTATTAAATAGAATTAATGATGGACCAATAAAAAGGTTTGATGTTGATATGAAACTAGATTATTGGTCACATTGAATCTTGTTATCATATCTTGTTAGTTTACTTTCATATGTAGTTGTCTGCTTATTGTTCTTTTTTTTTAAATTATTTTAAATTAATATCAGCTACATCAATGCTTACATTACATTACATGACAATGTCGCCAGTTCAATGATTTTATCCCATCTTAAAAATGCCCAACGTAAAAGAAGTTTTCGCTTCAATAAAGTCTCTTCCCGCCGTCTGTCCCTGTATGTAGGTACGCTTAGATTTTTAAAAATAGGACGCAACAGTTTTTCATGCGGTTTTCACTGATGGAACGAGGAAGGTTTCTATATACAATTTACAGAAAAATATTGCACCCGTGCGAAGCCGGGAGCCGGGGGAAAATTAATATTTTCTATTTCTACTTTCCAGTTGACAGCTGATCTTAAATTTATAAATTTTGTTGTGTCTATGTTATACATGGTCGCACTAATTGGACCATTGGCCTTATTTATGTGGAATGCGGGAGAAATAACTTATCAGGTATTTGAAAATCTCTTATTAGTAGGTATTTTAGAAATTCAATGGAATTTATACCTATATTACCTACCTACTGATTGACATTAAAACTGAATCATTAAATCCACATTTAAATAATTTTAATCAAGTCATAATTATTTTAATTGAGTTAAATAAAAAATATATGTATAATTTGTAAAGGTAATTTAAATATTCGGTGTATTGTGATTTCTAACAGGCTTCTTTGTTGCCTACATCGATTTTCCATTGCGGTTGGCACTTGCGGCCTGTGAACTGCGAACACAGTCGTGCGACACGACGCCTCGTGCTGATGGGATGTCTTCAGGCGCAAAAACCGCTCGTGTTGAAGGCGTTCGGAATGCAAGATATATCTTATGCATCTTTCGTTTCGGTAATTTTTCTTATGTAATTCTTCTAAATGTACATATTATTTATGTGGTGTCGATATTTTAGTGAAAAAAAATTACATGACAACATAATGATAGGCTCTAGCATCGCTTACTCATCCACCAAATCTCAAAGCACCCTTGATTTTTTTTAACTGCGTGATCTAAGAGTGTGATGACTACTAGAGAACTCAGTTATCGACCGATACCAGCGCCGGACGATGCTTGTTGACATCGCTTTTTCGCATAACGAGAACGTCGTGAAAGTCGAGAAAGACCAACTCAGAAAGTACTTGACTCAGCAAAAATAAGACTTGGCTCACGAGGTGACTGCCATGTGAGATGTCGATTCTTACAAAGGTCGACAGCGCACTTGCATCACCTATGATGTTACTTGTGTTAAGATCGTGTCAGCCTGCCTGTCAACCTTTATATAAAAAATATTATACAATATCTTACATATTCTTATTAATGAGCAGGTGGTGCAGACCTCTTATTCAATATTTGCTGTGTTCCGACCAGCAAAGTGAGAAAAAAGAAGAAAGCAGATACTCATCAGGAGAACAAAACTTACACGATCCGTCGGATCTCTCGCTAATTCCCAACAAATTATTTTAACTTCGCTTTGTATGTAAATGTATGTAATGACACATATTAAATGAAAAAAAAAAAAGCAAAAAAAAATGTACTGCCTTTTCTTTGCCGACAGTAGCGAGCGATATTGCATTCTTTTCAGTAATAGGTATACCATCAGTTTATAATAACCGCTCTTGCTAGCGAATGCTGCTCCAAAAGGTTTTTGCTTATAATAAATTTATGCTTGTAAAGAAAATTTGTTTTATTTATTAACTACTAGCTGGTGCCTGTGACTTCGTCCGCGTTGAAAAAGAAAAAAGTAGCCTATCCTGTGTCCCGTAGTACGTTAAATGTTTATCTATCAAGTTTCATGAAAATCAGTTAATTCTTTTAAGAGTTATAGAGGAACATACATACCTACATACATACATACATACATACAATAACTACACTTACAGATTTATTATTAGTATTGATTAAGTTTATTTTATATCTATCGTACTTATTTATTATTTAAATAAAGCTAAATAAAAATATAATAAACAACCCTTAAGCTTCACCATAAGTTATGTTTTTAAAATTATTTACAGACTTTTTGTATTTGCAGTTAATTTATCGAAAAACAATGAACGCTGTGATAAAATAACTAAAAAGTGAATTATTCTTCATACATTTACCTACAAGACAAGACCTAATTTACCCTCGTAAGAGTATTCGTTCACGATTTATAGGTTGTAACCAAAGATTTAAATAGAAAGATGCGGCGTAATCTCCTCGCGCCATACTAAAAACACACCGAAAATTCTTAACAATGGGTTGGGCGCAGGCGCTCAACCCAACTACAGTTGCACGCCAGGTACAGTGAGTGACGGTCGCTTGTTGAGAGCGTCGCTATCGTCACAGTCACGTTTGAAGTTAAGAATGTGTTGTCTGTGTTTAAAAGTGTGTTTAGACAACACACTTTCGCTAGTAATGCCGCATCTCTCGATTTAAATCTTTGGTTGTAACGCAGACACCGCCTTGCCGCCCACGAATCTCGAGTACCTCCACTGTGCTCGATACATCACGTACCTACTTAAAATTTCGTCATCGTCCAGTCAAATGACTTTCACTGTTGGACTTTAGTTTTACTAAAGAAAATCGGAGACCACGAAGAAGCCAGCAAACTACACGCTTTGAACAGTCCGTTTGAGAGCGTTATTGTAAAGGGTGATTTTTCAAGCGTTTGGTTTTTAATTTGAAAAACAAATACTAGAAAATTGTAAAAAATATAGAATTTACATTGGCAAGTTAAAAATCATTACTTGTCATTTATTTTTTAAATATTATTTCATGTCAATGTTGGCCACGACTACGTCTTAGCGCCTGTTTCACAAACGTCAAGTAGGCCAAACTGTCATTTATGTCACCGGTAACCGGGGATAATGGACCTGATATACCTTTGTTTGTACGGTAAACGTCCCAAACATTAAATAGAAAATAATAAAAAAAAAATCGGCTATCGAATGATGCAGTAAACGGAGTGCATAATTTAATAAAACAGAAAATGATTTCTAAAAGTAACTAATGAACACTTTACTTGAAGTCTGTGAAAGAGGGCCCTTAGGTGATCCATACTTATTTTTTCAAGCATATCGGCTGGTATATTACCTAATAACACGTGTGATGTTGTTTTCTAGTTCTTGAATCGATGCTGCTTTATCTGCATAAACAAGAAATTTTACGTACCCCCACAAAAAATAGTCCAAAGGCGTTAAATCGCACGATCTAGGCGGCCAACTAACAGGTCCAAAACGAAAGATGAATTTGCAATCGTTTTGCAATAAGTACATCGTTTCATGTGCATGGCAGGTGGCACCGTCTTGTTGAAACCACATGTCAACCAGATTTAGCTCTCAATAATTTTGAGCAATAAAAATTTTAAAATCAATTTACGGTAGCGATGACCATTGACAGTAACGTTGTGCACGAAATACATTTTTAACAGAGCACTGATTTTTATAGTAAAATTCAATAATTTGGAAGCTTTGTTTGTTTGTAAGTCTTGTCATTATGTAATGGCAAAGAAAACTACATAACTGTAATTCAAACACATGGTATAAATCACAAGAGATCTGTCAAAAATAGTGCGATGAAAAACCAAATAGAAAAAAAAATCACCCTTTAGTAGTGAAGGGTTCTGATGTCTTTTTCTTACTTCTGCATCATCGGGGGATGACTGCCTCCAAACATCTGTGAATGATGGCACAAGGCTTGTAGTATTTATGTTAAGATTGTAGTATTTTTGTACCTAAAGGAATTTATTTGTCTCGCATTAGAGGAAAAAAAGTAATGTAGTGTTGATGTATATTTTCGAATTAACTGCAGTACTAGTTTTGTAGTGAAATAAGTTTTTTGATGTAAAAAAGTATATAAATGATGAAAATAAATTGATAGCTGATTATTTTATTTGATGTGCAATTAATAATATCCCGAAAGAAAATATCCCATAATACGTAACGTGGCTTTGATACACATGAAGCCCAGTGGTAATACGATTTCAATAAAATCGTATTATTAAACAAAATTTTAGAAACATAGAATACAATAATAAATAATTCCGAATACACCAATTAAAAAAAAACGAAAAATTTGAAATAGCTCATTATAGTGATAATTATTAGTCGTTAATTATAATTACAACAATTTAATTTGTTTAATATCGTTTTTAATTGTGCTAAATTGACTAATTGATTTATTATCCAAATTATTCAAATGAGGGTTTGATTCAGTCACTTTTTCACAATGAATCGCAAAGAGAGTACATCCTTCGGATATAAGTATTCTACTTACAATGTCTTTAAGTTTATGTGCAAAGTAGCCCGATATACCTGCAGTGAGAATTTTTGGTACGAAACGGAAGATGATGGAAAATGTCTCTACGTGGGATATATACTTTTGTCTGTTTATTATTTTACTGCTTTTGGAAATATATGTCTCGAGGCGGTCATGTACACTTACCCGAAAGATTTTCACGCTGATTCAATTTTAGTGGCGATGGCGCACACTATCATGCTATTTCGTGTGTATTTTTATTCGTTCAAAAAGAAAGAGATAAAAGAATTGATAAAAGATATGGTAGATGCATACAGAGAATACGAAGAGGACCACATTTATCTTAAACAGTACATAAAGCTGAGATTCTGTGTAATATTACATGTTGTAATAATTTACTTACTTGAGGCATCGTTTTTGATCGATAGCTTGCGAAGATATTTTTTGGAAGGTATTTGTTATGTTTCTTTTTGTTTTTTGTATATATGAGCGAATGAGGAACGGAGAATAACGGATTTATGAACACTTTTACATTTATTCACAGATGTTCTTATAATTTTTAGAAAAATGTATGGACAACGTTTTTTAGCAGGTAACTAACGAGATTAGCTACTTTTTTCCAAAATCTGTGAATGAAGGTCTAAATATGTCTAAACTTTAGAAATAGTACTAGAAAAGTGTTTCTGTATCTAATAACTATTCGAGTATATGGTTACTATTGCTCCTCAAATATTCTCCCTATTCACGATTGAAGAATTTGCATGAATTAATACAAAAATTTTGAGTTTGATAAGCTTTGATTAGCTTGGATTCATTTGATTCACAATTTGACGATTATTTGGATGAAGATTTTTTCACAGGCTTTACCGGTGAAAACGTATACATCATATAACCCTTTTTTCTTTCTAGAATCGTGGGCTCCTTACCATAGAGGGAAGGGCCTTAATGAACGCGATCACACGATACGACCGCGTTATTATTTGTTTCAGATAAGCCTTTAGTAATTATACCGGGATACTGGCCCAAATACGAAGACGACACGACAGTGGGATTAATATTCAAAATCAATATGTTTGTGTACCTTATCTTTTTGGCGGCTACTCTCGTAGCTAAGGATTCACTGGTTATTGTAAAACTTATAGTGTTATCATACAAATTCACAACCCTTCGTCATTATTTCGAAAACCTGTGGAACGATTTCGACAAAGACACAATTACAATAACTGAACTTGAAAACAAATGCTTAAAGGGAATATTAATGCACCAGGAATTGTTAAGGTAATTTCTAAATAGGTATATTTCTAAATAGGTTATGAAACAGAATTGTGATACAGCCTAGATATATTGTGAATTTCAGAATAACAAAAAAATTTCGTCGCTTATACAACGTGGTGCTCTCAATTGAAGTTATTCAAGGATGTGGACTAGTAATTCTTATAATGGTAAAGATAACGGTGAGTTTAGGACATTTAGGGCCTCTTTCACCAACTGCAAGTAAAGTGTTGATTAGTTACTTTTAGAAATCATTTTCTGTTTTATTGAATTATGCACTCGGTTTACTGCATCAATCGATTGGCGAATTTTTTTATTATTTTCTTTTCAATGTTTGGGACTTCTACCGTAAATACAAAGGTATATCAGCTCTATTATACCCGGTTACCGGTGACTTTAAATGACAGTTAGTCTACTTAACAGTTGGTGAAAGAGGCGCTTAGATAAATTTCAGTAAAAGTAACAAAGGATGATAAAGTAAAGAAATACACACACATAAAGAGTTTCAATAAAGTAATTTGTTATAAACAGTAAAGATATTGTGAAGAGAAAAGTTTGAAATATTTTTTGGATTCTTGAAATGCTTTTTTTTTATTGTAATGGATAAACTAAAATATTACTTATAACTGATTGAAAAAAAAATATCTTCCACAATACAAAGCCATATTATCAGCGAGTAATTAGAAAGACCCACAGTCAAATGACTAGTCGTAATGGTAACTCATTATTTTTCTAGTTTGCATCTGAGGAAACTTTAACAAATATAATAATATCCATATTTTATATGGTAGCTGCTATTCCACAATTAGCTTTGTTCATGTGGAACGCTGGAGAAATAACATACCAGGTAAATATATAAATATTATTGTTTTACTTCATAATTTCTAACAATTATTTATGAAGATCTGTTCAGGCATTTGAAAACCATCAGCCTATTTACTAGTTAACGAAGGGATTTCACTAACTTCCAAATGTTCGATTAATATAAAATTTCGTATACTGTTACTTCGATGGTATTTCCATGAGATGGTAACCTTGACCTGACGCTGCAGCATCAAATAGTCTGACGAGTCACTCACCTCCTCAGTAAAACTGCCTATATAACGAGTTTAGGCTCATTAGAAAGTCGAGGGTTAGTTTATAATTTTTATTTTAGCTCATAAACATGTAAATGAATGTTATGTTCCACGTTTTACTCCTGGTCATAAGAATTTTCATATATTGATTTAGGGCCTGTCAAGTAGGCTAACCGCCATTTAAAGTCACCGGTCACCGGGGATGATGGTGCTCACATACCTTTGTTTGTACGGTAAAAGTCCCAAACATTAAAAAAAATCGCATATCGAAGGATGCAGTAAACCTAGTACATAGTTTAATAAAACATAAAATTATTTCTAAAAGTAATTAATCAACACTTTACTTTTAGTTGGTGAAAGAGGCCCTTAGACTTTAGATAGTTATAAATAAATATTAAAATAAATAGATATAATACAGAATATAAACTTTTTAGGCTTCATTGTTGCCAACGGCGATTTTCCATTGCGGTTGGCACTTGCGGCCTGTGAACTGCGAACACAGTCGTGCGATTCGTCGCCTCGTGCTGATGGGATGCCTTCAGGCGCAAAATCCGCTCGTATTTAAGGCGTTCGGAATGCAAGATGTATCCTACAGGTCTTTTCTTTCGGTATAATATTTTTTATTAAAGCTTTCAACATTATGACTCACACTAGAAATTAATACGATATCAGTGTCGTACACAGTACGAAGTTATGAAAACGTTTTCTCTCATGAGGCATTGTCTGCGAAAATAAATTATGAAATAAAATGTAAATCATTGCGATTGATAAAGCAAGGCCAACGAGACAACGCAAAGAATTTAAACAAACTATCAAGGGTTGTCAAGATGGCTTCCTATAGATTTCTTTAAATATATACAAAAATATATATATTATTTTTCAGGTAATCCAGACCTCATATTCTATATTTGCCGTTTTCCGAAGGGGGTGATGAGAGAAGAGAGATAAATCATTTTTTTTTTAATGCCTGACGCCCCACGCAAAAAATGGGTGTTATAAGTTTGACGTCGGTGTATCTGTGTCTGTGGAATCGTAGCTCCCAAACGGATGGACAGATTTTGATCCGGTTTTTTTTCGTTAGAAAGCCGACGTGATCAGGATCACCTTTAGCTATAATTTATGAAGATCCGTTTGGGAGTTTGAAGATTATCAGCCTATTTCCTAGTAGACGATGGTATTTCACTAAATTCCATGTTCGATTGATGTGTTTGGTATACTGTTACTTTGGTGGTATTTCCATGACATGGTGCTGCAGCATCAAGTAGTGTGCGGCTCACCCAGCTCCTGAAAAACCCAGATGTAGCGTGTTTGGGCTCAGTAGAAAGTCAGAGTTTAGTTTATAATTTTTAATTATAACTTGTTTAACTTTTAGTCATTGGTTAGAACGCACTACCGACAGAATTTTGAAACTCATATATATGCTTCTAATTCTTACGTTTGGAAACAATTGCTAGCTAATAAACAATAATCAATCAAAATTATCTTTTATATATAAAAATGTTAAGTTGGTTTGTGCATGCTTCATAAACTCGAGAATAGGTAGACCTATTTTAATTCGGTGTTCACATATAGAAAGAGGGATAAACGGAGAATATTTTTATATATAACAAAATGCAACCCGAGCGAAGCCGGGAGAAGGTCGCTAGTTATTAATAAATTAGATGTAATAACGACACTGAATAAATGTAAAAAATTAAATCACCGTGTTGCAATGCAAATGTTTATTATTTATGTGTTCCATTTTTTAAGATCCTATACAATAATGTAATTTTATGTCAGTTTTCCAGGAAACATATTGATACTTCTTATTATCATTGTCACCTTCGAAATATAATGTATATTAACTAATAAATAATACAAATTATTTGTTTTTAATGATATTTCAATGATTCAATAATTTTATACAAGGCATTATTCACTGAGATTCACGGTTGACTCTATCTCAAAAACGGTTGAGCGGATGAAATTTTTTTTAAACAAAATTTGTCGCAAATTATTGCTCTACAATTTTTATAATAAATGTTAACATCATTGGAGCTATAAAAACCGAGGTAATAGCGAAAACCTGATTTTTGTGACCGAGATTTTATGAGACTTGAGACAACTTTTAAAACACCAAAATGAAGGTGTATACGAGTTTACAGCTTATTGGGCTATAGGGCGTTCAAACTCCTCGTGAGTATAGAGGACACTAAACTTGTACCGACATAGCGAAAGAAATAATTTCGACAATGCCTTTTTAAATAACAATCAATTTCGACAATCAATTTTTAAGTAATCAATTTAAATCCCGGTACTTTTTTCTGTATAATTCAGGTATTCTATACAATACCTAGGCAATGTATAGAATACCTGGGGCGTCTAGGCAATGTTTGAAATATTATATTATTGTCCATTACATACTTTACCTTAATGAATATAATTCCTAGGGATTTTATAACCTGCTATTCCACCGGTAATGTGTAAAATAAATAGATCTTGGTCTATATTTATCAATGTTAACCGGCCTACCTATAAAATGACGGGCTAATGAAACATGTTCTATTATATTACTTAAAATTAACAATTAGGGTGCTCCTTAAAAATAATCTTTATGAAAAGGGTACAAAAAAGTACCTTTCTGTTACTAAAGTAAAATCACAATAAAATTAACGTGAAACTAAAAATTATTCTGGCTATAAGTAACATAATGTAATTTGCTTAAAAGTACTCACGTACTTAATAAGTATAAAAAACTTAAGAAAAAAAACAATTCTGTGAAAATAATAAGTAGGTCTACTGCCTAATTAAAATTTTAATACATTACCGGCTGCGCATTCGGTATTGTATAGAAATAAATAATATTTCATACATTACCTTCACGATTTAGGTGTTCTATACATTACCTAGTTATTGTATAGAATACCGGATTATACAGATTGCCGGTAACATATACGTAATTTCACTTCGCAGTAACGTAGAAATCTTGTCTTCATTTTTTTCATTGTTTTTTGTTAACAATTTGTCTTTCGACAAAGACTTCCTCAAAGATTTTCCCATCTTTTCTGTTTCTCGTCACTTTTATGGATATGTAGTATAGATGGATTAAATAATTTTGAAATATATCCTCAATAATTTATTAGAAAGACAAGTGTTAATTATTCATTTGATCTAATTTGTTCAATTCAATTGCTATTTGATGGCAATCTATAGAAGACTGTAATACGTTTCTTGATTGTCCTCATACGCAGTTAAATTGTTTCGTTAATAAAATGTACAAACTCTCTGTAAATATAATATAATCTTTTATATAATACTTTTTATCAAAAAAAAAAAAAGTAAGGTTCCTCCGGAATTTTCAAACAACGAACTACAGCGCGTTACTGTCGCGTGCATAGCTAGTTACTCATACATTTTATTTTTCAAAGCGAACGAAGTCGCGGGCATTGGTTAGTATTAGTAATCCTGCCAACCCTACTTATATATCTTACATTTCACTTATGACTGGGGTTAAGTTAAGTATGGTGAATTATTGTGAATAATTCAACATCATTACAGCGAGCGCTAAGTGTTGTTATATGACTGTTCCCATGAAAGAAAATATCCCAGAGTACGTAACGTGGTGTTACACGTGAAAGCTGAGTGGCAACACCGCATAATCTTGTTAGTTTTTTAATCTAAATTATTTTTAAATTAATTTTGTCTGAAAAAAGGTAATTAAATGTTAGGATTTAAAAATTAGAAGTTACTAGAATTAAAAAAAATATATTATTTTTTTAAATTCTAGTAACTTCTAATGTAAAATGTAAAAATGGATGGGATAAACTAAATAAATCAATTGTTAATAATTTATTAGACCCACAAGGGTTTAATTACAATAATTTTGCCTAATTCATATGAAATGGATAATACTGTATATTTTAATTACCTTACTACCATCACTTATCGTGGACAACTCAGGTGTACGCTAGAAACTCAACTGAGTTTATAGTACACCTTAACTGTGTACCATCTATTGTTTTTTGTGTGTAAATAAATAAATAAATAAAAAAAAACTTATTTATAATTAAGTTTTGATTCCAACGTACGGCCTGTAAGACCAGTTAAGAGTTTACTTGCCAACGGGAGCTGCTTACTAATTCCATACACGTAATTCCATGATTACTCAATGGGTTATTCGCATTTATAGTAATTTTGAGACAACAAATTATCCCAAATACCTATATTACTGACTTCACAGTGTGCCTTTAATTATTTTCTTATTTCGCAGTTCCTACCTTTTTTTTATTACACCGCTACGGGATTTCTTAACGTAAAAAAAGTACCCCTGAAAGTGTTTTATATTTGACATAAGATTTGTTTTTTTTTCTTATGTTCCCACATGCGATCGGCTCCTGGAGTCATTAGCAGATACTTTGTGTGATTGAAATTAACTTGCAAGTACTGCCCTTCTAATGAAGATCCTGTCACTCATATTATGTCTCATATTATTAGATTTATTGAAGCTATAAAGACAGTCTATTTGAAGAATTTATTTTAAGTCTTATACCATTAATATAAATTTCATTTGCAATTTTTATGATCAACAATAATTATAAATATTTGTTATAGGAATTTTCAGACGATTCTAAAGCATTAAACAAAATCTAGACTTAGTGCTAACATGAGGCCTCAAGACGATAATTTTTCTGTGAGTAAATATTCTGGGTACACATTTTTTAAATTTTTATGTAAAGTGGCCAGATTCACATGCTTTGAAGATTTCTGGTATGAAAGAAAAGAAAACGGACGATGTCTGGACATTGGATACATTCTTTTATCACTTTATTTTTTCACTGCATTGAGCAACGAATTAATGGAAGTATTTCTGAACACCTACCCTAAGGATCTGCACAGAGATGCTATCTTATTTTCAGTGACTCACATTGTCACATTGTTTCGAATATATTTCTTTTCTTATAAAAGAAGGGAAATAAAAGAACTGATAAATGAAATTGTGAACATATGCAGAGAATACGAAGATGAGAAAATTAATAGAAAACAGTACAAAAAATTGAAATTCTCGTTGGCGTTCTATGCGTCAGCTTTTTACATTGCTGCAGTATCTGTTTTAGGAGATGGGTTAAGAAGATATTTCATGGAAGGTATTTTTTTATTTTATTTAAATTTCTTCTTTCATTTTAATCGAACCTGAGTTACTTACACTGAGTTATTATACTTTTTGTAAGTTGTACAACTTTGAACGCATGTGAACAAGGAGATTCCATATCTTGAATATTTGTTCTCTAAAAGAATTTAGGCTTAACTCAAAATCAATAAGAACATAGTGAATAGGGCTAATAATGGGTAAGCGAACTCCATCTTCGACCTCATCTTCACTTACCATCAGCTGAGATATAGGTTAACCGCTATCTCTTACAGAAACAAAGAGAAAAGCAAAAAATATCTGAGCACAAACTTGTATTAATTTATTATTTCAGATGAACCCTTAGTAATCATACCGGGATACTGGCCCAAGTACGAAGATGTTACGATAACAGGTGTAATATTTAAACTCAATATGTTTGCTTTTTCTCTTATGCAAACTGCCACACTGCTGTCCAAGGATTCACTGGTTATTGTAAAACTTATAATATTATCATACAAATTCATCACTCTTCGTCGTTATTTTGAAAACCTTCACGACGATTTCGATAATAATGGCATAATAATAACAGAACTTAAAAATAAATGTTTAAAGGGAATCGTATTGCACCGAGAATTGTTAAGGTATTTTTTTTTAAATATTCGTAGCGTTTTACAATATTACCTTTTAACGGTATGTGGTATTTCATGTTACCGAAGATGCTAACGAGTTACCTACATTTTATTTTAGAATAACAGAGGAATTTCGTGCGTTGTACAACTTGGTACTATCAATTGTGGTGTTACAAGGATGTGCAGTTGTTATTTTGGTAATGTTAAAAGTAACGGTAAGACATTATTAAAAGTAATATATTATTATATAATGTTAAGAAATATGATAATAAAAAAATTAAATGAAAAAAATATTGAGAAATTGTATTACGAATTTGTAGATTGGAACTTATTACTCGCTTTCTGAACACATTTTTGGTTTGTTTAGTAGATAAAGCTGAGGGAGAGTTTCTTCGCGTTTGGTATACAAAGTCAAACATTTTCTTGAGGTTGAGTTTTAGCTAGCTCTCTCTTGATGCCTCTCTAGTGGAAATAATGTAACCTTAGTCAGATCTGTGGAGCCTCATTGTATGACTATGACTACTCCGCATTAAATGTTTTATAATTGTGTCTAAACTAATTTCTGGAATTGGTACTACCCCAAGATTTATTTATACCTACATTATAATAGAATTACATAACATAACAACAATAAATGTACATTATTCATAAACAAAAAAAATGTTATAATCAATTGTAATTCTAAAATGCTAAAGTGGGTAATTCTAAATTAAATCAAGGATAATCGGAATAAATTATAATTAATGTCTGTATAAATGTATATATTTTAATATTATCTATATGTATGTATATATTGATATAAATTATTTGATTTTAATGATTATGTAAACTGAATATGGTGTGCGGTGAAACTCTAAAGAGTTTATGTTTACACCAATGTTAATTTAAAATGTAAACATTACTGTATTAATAAATAGATAAATAAAAAATAAAAAACTGATTTTCTTTATCAGTTTCGCTTATTTGCTTAGATTAAAAAACAACGAAAGAGGGCAAAAGATGCAAAAAGAAAATAATCACCTTTTTAATGGTACCTCAGTTAAAGACTTGTCCTCAAGCTAAAGATTGCCTTTTTAATAAAAAAACTTATTTTCTAGTTTACGCCGGACCTTACATTAATTTTCATAATTATATCCATGTTGTACATGATCGCTCTCCTCGGACCGTTGGCTTTATTTATGTGGAATGCTGGAGAAATAACCTATCAGGTATTTGACTACTTGCGTTAGAACCTTCATTTGTACATTTAAGGAAATGTAAGTATATTTAAAATTAATTGGATTAAGATATATACACGCTGTTCAAGCATACTGCATCGAAGAATTTTATTCGCCTATATTCACCTATATTTTAAGTATTTTGCTTTGTTTCTGCCCTAAATCCTGAATTTTTCAAATTTTTTAGGCTTCGTTATTGCCAACGGCGATTTTCCATTGCGGTTGGCACTTGCGGCCTGTGAACTGCGAACACAGTCGTGCGATTCGTCGCCTCGTGCTGATGGGATGCCTTCAGGCGCAAAGACCGCTCGTATTGAAGGCGTTCGGAATACAAGACATATCTTATAGATCTTTCGTCTCGGTAAATTTTCTTACAATAACTCTATAGGTAGATACTATTTGTGGTTTTGTTATTAAATTCTTTCTTTCAAAATGTAAAAAAAAACTAACCAATAAAAACTATCACACTTCGGTCTGCGTACGATCATTACTACACTTCACAGGAACACCCGCTGTACTAATCTGAAAGTTTCATCAAAATCGGTTCAGCGGTTTTGGAGTCTATAGGAGACATACGGGAAAGGGGTATACTTTAAGGAAAATAAACAATAAAAGAATATTTACTTACAAAAACTAATGACTTTGATAACATTTTAAATTATTATTTGGCATCGAATTTGGTTAAGAAAAAAAAATTCTTTTAACTTTTACCAAATTGCTATGAAAACTCCATCTTGCCCCAGGGTAGGGGAGTATGAGGTACTTTTTTGTGCCAGTTGATACGCTAGTTTTCGTAAGACAACAGTGGTCAATCCAAATAAACGTTTTTCCATTTTTTAATATACGTCACGAGCTCCTCTTCTTCTTCTTTGGAAAACACTGGTCTAAAATTACCTGGAGTTGAGTTAAGAGATAACTCGCCCTTTTTTATTTTGGCAACGTGACTCTCTAATGTAGTCTGTGGAACACCGTATAATTGAGCTGCTTTTCTGTAGTCTGCTGTTTTGAGCTGCTTAAAACTGCATCAATTGCTTCCTTCATACTTTCTACAGACCAACTTCCTCTCGAACTTTTCTTTTTGTACGTTCGTACCATTTTTTATATCTAAAACAAAATAAATTGTATTATCAAATGAATTAACCATTTCTTTAACTATTTGGGTACTTAACAGGACAGTAGTTACGGGGTACAACAGATACCTCATCATGCCCCATAGCCATGTCTCCGTTATGCCCCAGGTCTAACATTATTTTTAATAATGAATAAAAAAAACGAATCGAAGGTTAGAGTAATTTTGTGTAACATATGACTAAGTAATGTTGCTAGAAAAACACGTTAAAAAACTATAGTAGTAATCTAATCACTTACCTTTTTACATGCGTTTTCGTAACCACTAAAAATTGGATGAAATTACGTAATTTTTTTTTTCTAGTGAGCGTAGTTACTTATGTATATGTTGATGGCCCCTTCGTGCGTCACGTCCCCGTTATGCCCCCCCTTCCCTACATGCATACATATATCGGCTTTTATATATAAGAAAGAAGAAGATAATTTGAGCTAGAGAAAGATTTTCAAATAATAATAATGTTTTTTTTTTTGTTTTTCAGGTTGTGCAAACCTCTTACTCAATTTTTGCTGTGTTTAGACCACCATCGAAGTGAAACGAGATATGAAAAAGAAACATATAACGAAATACTAGGTACTGAGGCGTATTGGTGCCCTTAGTTAAAAACCTTGTATTGTTAGTTTATTCACTTAACTTTTAAACATTTTGATTAAATAATTTAAATCAGTAGCTTTTAAGGAGTAGTCAGCAAATAAAAGCCTTACCCTTTTTAGCATTGAAACTACAAGTTTTCCATTGGTTTTCCACAAAAAGTACAGCAAAATATAAAAAAATCTTTTTGATATTTAGAATACACTAGTGACTCGCTCCCGACCAGGGTGCAATTTTTATATATATTATACTTGTTTTTGCGAGACTAACGCACGGCGAATGACTTTTATATATACTTATGTCGGAGTTAAAAGAACGCCGTACTAGTATGGATGTAATCGGTGCGCGGGGCGTTTCATATATCGCTGCTTAAAAACTAAAGGGCCATAAAACAAAAAAAAACCAAAAATGTTTTTATTGCAAAGATACAATCACAATCCTTCATATTGTATGTTGCAAAAATTGTATATTCCATATTTAGTATATTTTGATATTTTTTTATATATTCAAAAGTAACTTATATGCTTATATCTCTTCTAGTATTCAGTTTATTATCAAAGTACTTAAAACATTAATGCTACTTAAAAATACGCTTCTAACGATGTATAATATGCATATATTTGATATATATCTAATAAGAAAAAAAATAGACAAATTTTTTTTTTTTTTCGATTAGCTCTCCTGTAAAACGTGTAATTTTGAATTGTGGCTCTTTAGTTTTTAAGCAGCGATATGGATATATCGATTGAAATTGCGTATTGTTGTTAATAAACAGTAAGCAATAATGATTATTATTAATAATTGGATGTAATAAAAACACTGAATAAATTTAAAAAAATAAAATCACTGTGTTACTATGCAAATGTTTATTATTTATATATGTACTTATTTCATTTCGAATTGACGTAATATTAAGTCAGTATTCCAGGAAACTTATTGATATTACTTATTTTTGTAACAGTCTACAACTTTTCATCGTCAATTTCCTTCTGTTTTTCTTCTTCTTCGAGTATCTTACGTTTTAGATAGTTAGTTTTATAGCTTCCGTCAGAATTGTATCTGAAATAGTGATTTTTTTATTTTATTAATTAACCTTTCTGCAAAGTCTACTGGAATAGATATTTTCTCAGAAACGTTCCACATTTTTGAAACGAGATTGTTAAATCTTTTCTTTATTAGAGGTTTTCCTACGTTGGTTAATTTAAAGTATAATACATACTTAAGTTACATAATACAAAATAGATTCGATAATAGATCGAATTTTTTTACTGGTCACAAGAGTATTAATATTAATCATCTAATATTAATCAGATTTGGTTAAGCCGAAGAAATAGCTCATGGTAGTTACAAGTTACAAGATTGCTATGGTGCAGAATATAAATGAGAAAAAAAGGAATTGGAATCAGCTAGCTAAAACTTCGGGAGTAGAGATTTATTTTACTGAATTTTTTTCCTCTTTTAGGAACTTTTTTCAAATTTGAGCTATCTTCAATATTTTTTTAGTTATAGCTACAAAATGGACACTCCCCTTTTCTCTTTTCGTTTTTTGTTTATAACAATTGCAATTTTTATTGGCGGATAAAATAAAAACTTCCATTTTTTTAGAATGAAATTCTGAATCCAATGAAACAATTGCCATATTTTTAAGACTGTTTGAACTATTTCTCGCAGAAAACTCACTTCTCGACTAGACTGTTAGTTATGCGCTTAGAAGAAATATACGATTGTATAAAGAAAAAAATATCTTTTAAGTAACTAGCTGAATAATTGCTGCCAGATTCAGAAACATACTTTTCCTCAAGTAAAGTCCAGTCTTCGGGACGATGTTCAATTATGTAATGCATAACTTTATCGGATCCTTCTTTTTGTTTTTCCGTACATTTCTTACAATCGTTCTCTATAGCATCTGGTAAGGTTTCTGAAACATTAGAAAGAATAGCCGGTTGATTCATTTTGTATGAACATGTTATCCACAGACATTTAACTATTTAATCAAATATATTTCATACTACCTGTTGCACGCGAATTTGTCCGCGTAACTTTATAAATAGCCTATGTTACTCGCTGATAAAGAATTTTCAAAATCGGCCCAGCAATTTTTGAGTTTATTTATTACAAACATACAAGTCTTCTATCTTTATAATATTGCTGCTTAAAACTAAAGGGCCATAAAACAAAAAATTCAAAAATATTTTTGATTGCACAAATACAATCACAATTCATATTGTATGATGCAAAAAGACTTATTTTTGTTTTTTGTTTTATTCCATATTTAGTATATTTTGATAATTTTTTATATATTCAAAACTAACTTATATGCTTATATCTCCTCTAGTATTCAGTTAATTATAAAATTACTTAAAACATTTAATGTTACTTAAAAAGACGCTTCTAACGATGTATATTATACAAATATTTGATATATTGTATATCTAATAAGAAAAAAATAGACAATTTTTTTTTTTCGATTAGCTCTCCTGTAAAAAGTGTAATTTTGATTTGTGGCACTTTAGATTTTAAGCAGCGATATTAGTATAATAATAATAATAAAAATAAAGATTTCCAACAGTTTTTAAAGAAAGTATAGGTATATATACAGTGTGGAAAAATAAGTCGGGCTGTGGAGGAAAACTACCTTTAATCCTTAAGTTGGCTCATTTTACATAAAGTAGACATTCCTTTATTTTTAAAAGAAACAAAACTGCATTCAAAGATTTTCTAAAAAATTCCAAAATTTTCTATAGTCGGCAATAAATAATATTCTTGAAATTTGAATCAAACATTTTACGTTATTCCTTTTTTTAAGACACTATGTTACTTAAGAAGAATAATTATTATTTTTTGTCCATTCTTTCAATTGTCATCATAAAAATACGAGTGCTTTTTTTCAGATTTAAGTCGGTTCGGTTCCCAGACGAAGCAAGTAATTTTTAGAAAATCTTTGAATGCACTATTACTAATTTTAAAAAATGAAGTAATGTGTCCTTTATGTAAAATGAGCCAACTTAAGGATTTAAGGTAGTTTCGCTCCACACTGTATATAAATAAATAAATTGCAAGACTCACTTTTTAGTTCTTTACCGTCTTGTGTGCAAGGTCCTTTTTCTAGAAGACAATTTATATAACCTGTAAGTAGTCGTTCGCTGGTCAGGACTTCATCAAGATTAATGTCATCATACCTTGTCGTATATGTAGTGGATTCATCACAATCGCACTTATGGAGCATAATATATATAATCAACATACTGATCGTGGTAGCCTTCATGTCTAGAAAATTTAAAAAAAAAAAGAAATATAAAACCTTCTAAAACATTTTTTTTCCAATTTAAAAGCACAGTCATACTTATATATTACTATTATTTTTTTTATTAGAAATGGGTTTGCTCTTGGCCAACATCTATCTCTGAGGCAGATGAAGATACCTATTCACTCGAACTTTGAAAACATTTTGGTTACATGAGTTCGGAAATATACATTTATGGTAATACTAGTTTTTCGCATTAATATTTATTTATATCTGATCAACAGCCTAAAAAATAAGTTTCAATCTTCTAGCTTTAAAAATGACGATATTTCCATACAACCTTTTGTCTCCCCTTTTCAACCCCTTACAACCCTTTTTTCGCATTAAAAAGTATCCTATGTCCTTTCTCAGGCTCTAGACTACATGTGTATCAAATTTCATTTAAATCGGTTCAGTAGTTTTGGCTTGAAAGCGAGACAGACAGACAGAGTTACTTTCGCATTTATAATATTAAGTAAGGAGTAAGGATTACAAAGAGGGGAAGTTGTATGTTTTCAGTTTGAGTGTATGTAGGAGATAATCTTTATCAAATTTACAAGTTAAAGTATAATTTGAAATCAACACATTTACCTTACAAACAGAATACAAAAAGAATAACAGAATACAGAAAGAAAACAGAAGAATAACTTCTTTAAAAGTTAAAAAGAATATAAGCACAAGATACTTGGAAGGAACTGAAAAAATAACTGAAAGAATTTGCGTTTTTATACCAGATTGAATATGGGAAATAATTCAAACTATTTACATGCAGTGCAAATCGTGTCGTCTTTATGTTTGAATGTTGATTTTATGATTTAGGTATATATAGTACAAACCTTTAGGTTTCAAATATTGTTTCAAAACCTACACTCACATAAAACATCGAAACCTTAAATCTTGATAATTCGTAAAATGACATTTTCCAACGATTTACACATACTTAGTCCACGTCTTATAATTTGTACTCAGAGATTCTGACAACCTAATGAAAACTAACTTTATATAAGCCCGGCCGCACACGTACGTTTTCCGAATTCGATTTCCGAATACGTTTTCCGGAGACCCATATGCATCAAATACATTGGCTGCCACACACGTTCGTTTTTTTCCGTACGGAATATATTCCGTACGTACGTTTCGAATGTGGGTGCGTGCGTTCGGAATCCGCATTCGGAAAAAACCTGATTGCGAAAAAACGTATTGCGGAACCTAGTGACGTTTGCTATGTACCGCCGCACACGTTCGGAAATTTCCGTTCGGAACCGCGTCACGCACTGTGCGTGTTGGATGTGTAATATTGGCTGTTGTATGGACTCTCGTTGATTCTCCGAGTGTTTAACCGATGAACCTAATACCGACGTTTCTTTTTCTTCTTTGATAATGATAACACAAATGCAATCGCAATTAAATCGTCGTTCTCCATCGTCGTGCGTTCACGAAACCACCACTGAACGTACTGATTCCGAACGTGTGCGCTAGGCACACGGAATTCCGAACGCGGAAAACGAATTCGGAAAACGTAGTGTATGCGGCGGGGCTAAGAAAACCCTTACGTAAGAGATTTATATTTAAAAATTTCTTATTGTGTTCAAAGTTTGTGTGCGGATGTATGGATGTTGTTACTTTTGCACGAGAAAAACTGCTCCAAGGATTTAGATGGAATTTGTCAAACAGTTAGTTTATTAACTGGATTTTTTAAAATTAACATAAAGGACATTTTATCCTGGAAAAGTGTTAGGTTACCGAGGGGTCGTTTAAAAAATTTTTGCACAACTGTAGCCGTGGTTATAGAGGTTGATATACAGTGGTTATACAGTTGATATAGAGGTAGGGCTTTATAATACTCATATATTTTCTTAGGTCTTGTATTTTTCATTATCAAACGCGGACGAAGTCGCGTGCACCAGCTAGTATGGTATGTAACTTAAGTATTGCAAATGTTTACGGAAACTATCATCTTGAATTGTTTGAGCAACCTCATTATGTAATAGAGACAATTTGATATATCATCATTAGGACAAATAGCATAATAGGCGAATCATATGACTGGTTGGGTATCACTATTTTGACCAGTCCTTGCCCACTGTTCAGTACAAATAAAACAGACATCAATGGACAGGCTGGACACACCTCTTTTTAAACCCCGACACCCGACGTAAAAACTGGGTGTTATAACTTTGACGTATTCTGTGCATCTGTGTGTGGAATCGTTGCTCCCAAACAGATGGACCGATTTTTGAACAGGTTATTTTTGTTTGATAGCTGACTTTTTGAGAATATTTACGAAGATCTGTCCCGGCGTTTGAATACCATCAGACCATTTCCTAATTGACGAAGAGACTTCATTAACTTCCACATGTTCGATTGATGTAAAATTTGGTATAATGTTACTTCAGTGGTATTTACATGACATGGTAACCTTGATCTGACGCTGCTGCTGCGTCAAGGATGTCCTAGGATTACATCCCTTCACGACAGCTTCTCACAGATCATCTCTTCTTAAACTAAGGGGTTCTAACAGTTATTGTACGATCACGACAAGAAGCTATAATTTACTGAACGATAAAAAAACGTGTTTGCAGGATTTCTGAACTTAATAACAGGCAACTATAAACATTGCATATTAACCACGCATTGTCATAGAACTATTAATTTGCGTATGTTTCCTTTGTAGTGTAATTACACGTTGACTTCGTTATGATTTTATTAAAAAAATGGATCTTTGAGTAGGGCTGTCCAAAAATATGTTAAAATATGTCCAACAACTGGTAATTAAATTGAAAAGACATGATACCACCTACTTGAATAGATCTTTTATTTTTATCTTTCCAATCATGGTGTGATGTTTTCATGTCATCTACTCCTTGTAATCCAGTCAATCTCTAAAACAATCTTTAATAGAGTGAACAAACCGAATTTTAGATAAGTACTTGCAATCGTCATATTTGGTTATGTCATATAATTTTCACTCATTTAATGAAAGGAGGCAGGTTGAAGGTCCACTTGATGGTAGGTGGCTACCGTCGCCTATAACACAAGCAAAGCCATAGGTGCCGACAGGTAAGTGTAAATGTGAGATGGGCTCTGGCATCCTGCCCTCACCGAAACACACATGCTATTATGTCACGAAGGTCACACATGCTATTATGTCACGAAAGTCACACATGCTATTATGTCACGAAGGTCACACATGCTATTATGTCACGAAGGTCACACATGCTATTATGTTACGAAGGTTACACATGCTATTATGTCACGAAGGTCACACATGCTATTATGTCACGAAGGTCACACATGCTATTATGTCACGAAGGTCACTCATGCTATTATGTCACGAAGGTCACACTTATGTCACGAAGGTCACACATGCTATTATGTCACGAAGGTCATAATAGCATGTATGTTTTACTGACGCCAAAAAGGTTGTGCAATTTATGAGTGCGAAGAGCAATGTGACCAGTTTGGATTATTACTTATCACCAGCAATAATCAGCTGTTATCACCACTTTGGAATGCTGAATATAGAAAACTATGCTTCAGGGAGGAAAATAATTTTTTATTTTTAGTTTTTGACAACCCTGACTCTGCGGCTTTGATTAGGTATTCAAAGCGTACTCGCATTTGTTTATTTATGTCTTCTCATGAAGAATTTATTATTATGAGTTAATACTAAGAAGACCAGAGCTGCTGCTGACTTCCAAGGTGTTTGAAGGCGACGTTAAAACCAGTTTTTACGACACCAATTTTTTAGATAACTAGCTTTTGCTCACGACTTCGTCTGCGCCTGTTTTACCCAGGTGTTAAAATATTGCTAAAATATTGCTCATATTTTTTTGTCAGGCATTGAACTTAAATTTTTATTTTTAGATGATCCCTCAGGAACAGAACTTACTTTTTTCTGGGTGAAAGCAACCCTATGTACTTTTTTATCACCTTGACAACATGTATGCAAAACTCCATTATGATCGGTTGAGTAGTTAAGGCGTGAAAGCGTAATAAAAAAACAAACTCACTCTCACATTTATATTATTAGTTAGTAGACGACTGGTGACAGTGAAACTAACGGGAGATATATAGATATAGATATAGATACAGATACAGATGCAGATACAGATACAGATACAGATACAGATACAGATACAGATACAGATACAGATACAGATACAGATACAGATACAGATGCAGATGCAGATGCAGATGCAGATATAGATATAGATATAGATATAGATATAGATATAGATATAGATATAGATATAGATATAGATATAGATATAGATATAGATATAGATATAGATATAGATATAGATATAGATATAGATATAGATATAGATATAGATATAGATATAGATATAGATATAGATATAGATATAGATATAGATATAGATATAGATATAGATATAGATATAGATATAGATATAGATATAGATATAGATATAGATATAGATATAGATATAGATATAGATATAGATATAGATATAGATATAGATATAGATATAGATATAGATATAGATATAGATATAGATATAGATATAGATATAGATATAGATATAGATATAGATATAGATATAGATATAGATATAGATATAGATATAGATATAGATATAGATATTATAGATATAGATATAGACATAGATAACTGCATGGTTTTGTATGGAGTAGGTAATAGACTGTTTCTACGAGTTCAAGAATCGCCCATAGTTAGCTCACATGTTTCGTATACTTTGCAATAAATATAAAATTGTTATTGTGTCGTATAAGTTGACGAGATGACGGCATTGACGTCAATTAAGTGGAATAGACACCTTCATGATGTTATGTTTGCAATCAGAATGCTCAGTAAACTTTATACGGTCATATTTCATCTCACAATTGTGAGCTGCGAAGCGTGACAGTAAACATTCGAATCATACGATGGTTAAACAAATAACTTGGGTTCATGTTTTTTGCAAGCAGCAGCCGTAAATACTTTAAATATACCAATATGGTCATAAAAATTAAACAAGCAATAATTAAGTTGAGGTCCCAATACCTATCCAAGAACTTACCTGTCTAACTTCCCATAATTTTTCAATTATTGGTAACAAAAATGAATAGAAATGCATAAGTAATGGCTTTTATTCGTGTCTAATGAATATTCGAATTTAACAACTTAAAACTTATCTACATATATTAAGGGCCTCTTTCACCATCTGTCAAGTAGGCTAACCGCCATTTAAAGTCACCGGTCACCTTTGTTTGTACGGTAAAAGTCCCAAACATTAAAAAGAAAATAATTAAAAAAAATCGCCTCTCGAAGGATGCAGTAAACCGAGTGATTAATAAAACATAAAATGATGTCTAAAAGTAACTAATTAATACTTTACTTGTAGTTGGTGAAAGAGACCCTGAGCGTAACAATTTATGTTATTGCAAAATGAAGAACATGGTTTAATGTGTTCTTGTCTTGAACTGCTTTCTTTCTCTTAGGGCCTCTTTCACCAACTACAAGTAAAGTGTCCATTAGTTACTTTTAGAAATAATTTTATGTTTTATTAAATTATGCACTCGGTTTACTGCATCCTTAGATAGGCGATTTTTTATTATATTTTCTTTTTAATGTTTGGGACATCAAACAGTCTCATGGTTTTTTCTCATGAGTGTGATTGTCAGAACTGGACCAAATTGAAATGGGACCACACGGGAAGCACCAGCTTTCAAATAAAAAAAGAATTATCAAAATTTTTTCACCCAATCGAAAGTTCTGAGGTAACAAACATTAAAAAAAAAATCAGTCGAATTGAGAACCTCCTCCTTTTTTGGAAGTCGGTTGAAAAAGAAGCCTAATGGGTCTCCTTTCTAGAGTTTGGCCCTTAGAAACACATTTAGAGATTAATTTTTATTTATTAAAATAAAAATCTTCTAGATCCCATTCTCCTACTAGTTTGATAGATAGGTATTCTGACTATCTCAACAATCAAGCAATTAATTAATGCAAGTCTGTCAATTGCTAGTCAAAAACGTTGCTACTTTTATAATAATTATATGATTTATCTTGTGTCTTATTATTACGTCTTCTTATTACCATTAGAAAATAAAAATAAAAATTGCTTTTACGTATGCATGGAACTGTCTGGAATAATTAATATGTAATAATGTAACATTTATGAGTCCAGTTGCCTGTAAATTAAAGAATTTTAATTTAACAATAAATCATTAAAAGTCATTTTGAAAATGACTTCGAACGTTCTAAGTCCAAAATTGGTCATTTTATATTATGGTAGGGGAGCCCAAGAGGGGATTTTTGGATTTACTCGAGCGCGTCAGATATTGCCAATGTATATACCACACGTGTCTCCGATAACGGATATGTATTAATCTGACGGTTTGGTTGGTGGGGTTGGCGGGGGTTGGGGGTAAAATTTTAAATACAACTCGAGCGCGTCAGATTTTCAGAGGGGATGTTAAGTGAACTTAAACTAAGCTCCCATTTAAAATTGAGACGATTCGGATGTAACGCAAGCTCGTGGCAGCTTTTTGAAAATGCAAAAAATATTTTTGACGATTCTCATTTTGTAATACTCGAACGCATCAGATTTTCATACAGGCGGTTCAGCCTAAATTCCTGATCGTGATCGTGCTGATTCTTAATCTGACGATTATATGGAGGATTTTTTAAAATACAGCGCCTACAAAATTTTGAACGCCTGTAGACGCTCACCCCACCGCTGAAATGAAAAACTTCATATAACCTTTTTTTCTTTTTATCATCCAATCTTCAAAGTCCAATAGGTCCCCACGACGCTCGAGTGACTACACATTTAGCATCGTGGGCTCCCTAACCATTATATTAATTTGTTGACGTCAGAGGTGACATCGAACCGAATACTTAGTAATGGTCGAAACGAGTTCTGCGGTAATGTTCTATTTGTATATAAAGTTGGTGGCTTTGCAATCGATGCATTATTATAAGGCTAACGTCGACCTATTGACACTTATACTTGTGCTATATCTTACGTACGGAACTCATCAGGTAAGTCTACTTTATTAATCTACTAGCTGTTGCACGCGACATAGTCCGCGTATCTTTATAAAAGATATCCTATGTTACTTCCCGATAACGTAGCTTTCTATGGGTGAAAGAATTTTTCAAATAGGTCCAGTACCTAGTTTTGGAGCCTATTCAATTCAAATAAAACTTTCCTCTTTATAATGTTAGTATAAACTACTTAGCTGGCCGCCCTCGGCGTGGCACGGATTTATAATACAAATATATATTATAATACAAAGTACAATGTCTCCGCCGCGTCTGTGTCTGTCTGTTCGCAATAAACTCAAAAACTGCTGCACCGATTTTGATGCTGTTTTCACCAATGGATAGAGTGGTTCTCGAGGAAGATTTTTAGTATATAATTTACAAAGTTACGCGGGCGAAGTCGCGGCAGCATTAACTTTATTAAGGGCTTCTTTCACCAACTATAAGTACAGTGTGGATTAGTTACTTTTACAAATCATTTTCTGTTATATTGAATTATGCACTCGATTTACTGCATCATTCGATAGCCGAATTTTTATTATTATTTTTTATTTAATGTTTGGGACGTTTACCGTACAAACAAAGGTATATCATCAGCTCCATTATCTCCGTTGACCGGTGACTTTAAATGACAGTTTGGCCTAATTGACGTTTGTGAAATAGGCGCTAAGTGTAATAAATTGAATTTTTATTTTAAATACTTAAGCGCCTCTTTTTTAAATTTGGCTTAATTACACACTGGGTTGTATAATTACGTATTTGATGTCCCATTATTATTAATTGATTTTATTATTTATTAAAATTTACTATAACATTTTAAAATAATAACACAAAAGATAGCAGGAAAATAACTCCATGATTTTAAATTTGTATTTTTAGGATTAATTAATTTTTTTTATTTTTATATTATATTTTTAGAATGAAGACTTTCCTAGTTATCTGTTGCCTGGCAGTAGCGACTCTCGTCTCAGCCCGTCCATCCGACGATCATTATACCGATCGCTACGACAATATCGATGTACAAGAAATTCTCGGCAACCCACGACTACTGATCCCGTATATTAAATGTATACTCGATCAGGGTAAATGCACGCCAGAGGGAAAGGAGCTTAAATGTAAGTAATTGATATTATCAAATTCATTTAAAAATATAACATTTTGATTATAATAATCGCCTGACAAATTGGCACTATTTGGTTGGACACTATTTTGGTTGGTTGGTTAGGCATCTAATCTGTACTTCCATTTCGCTGCTTAAAAACTAAAGGGCCATAAAACAAAAAAAAAATCCAAAAATGTTTTTATTGCAAAAATACAATCACAGTCCTTCATATTTTATGTTGCAAAAAGACATGGTTGTTTTATTCCATATTTAGTATATTTTGATCATTTTTTATATATTCAAAAGTAACTTATATGCATATTTCTCTTCTAGTATTCAGTTTATTATAAAAGTACTTAAAACATTTAATGCTACTTAAAAATACGCTTCTAACGATGTATAATATGCATATATTCGATGTATATCTAATAAGAAAAAAAAAATAGACAAAAATAATTTAATTTTTTTCGATTAGCTCTCCTGTAAAAAATGTAATTTTGATTTGTGGCCCTTTAGTTTTTAAGCAGCGATTTCATGACCGGTCTTCAAAAGTTCCTTTTCATAGTAGAATTTTCAAAATCAAATCTAGGTCTCGTGGATGAGAGATATAAGTAAAACAATAAAAAAAAAATTACTATTAGGGGACTGAAATATCAAATTAGGATCTGTTGTAGAACCGGTCTACCAATCGGTTATTCGCTCAGCAACAGATTTGATCTGTTCATTCCCATTTTAGTTTGCTGATTCTTGGCCGAATTTTAGAATTTCTAATCTTATTCACCAAAAAAACTCCTAGCATAGGCTGCTACACATTCCTGCCTTGAGAGACCACTACCTCTACCATTAGTTATAATGGCCGCACGCGAGAACGTAAAACATTTATATGAAAAACTGTCAACTGTCAATGTCAAGTTAACAATTTTCCATATCAATATTTTACGCTCTCGCTAGCGAGTGCGGTCATTGTAAAGGTACAGGTTTCGGCTAAAAGTCTGTTTTTTAATCTCAGACAAAAATGACACATGCAAATGACAAGTTTGCATATAATGATACCATGTAATGTATGTAATGCATGTCACATGTAATGTCATTTTTGTCTGAGATTAAAAAACTAATTTTACATACTTCATAGTGGCAGTACGCACTGATTGTAGACCTTGGTCTTATAAGGAACACAATATTTTCCTTATTTGTTTACTCATGCGATCATAAAGATATCATGTAAATGAACCGTGTTTTTTGCAGCCCACATTAAGGAAGCTCTGGAGACTGAATGCGCGAAATGCACAGAGGTACAACGCAAGGAGACACGTCGCGTGATCGGTCACCTTATCAACCACGAGGCCGATTACTGGAAGCAACTCGTAGACAAATACGACCCAGACCACAAGTTCAGCACGAAATACGAAAAGGAACTCAAATCTGTATCAGCTTAAACTGCATTTAGTCTAGCAAATAATAATACATAATATCATCGTTGTCAAACTAAAATTTTTTTGAGATTCAAACATTTTAACCTTATTGAGTTCATTGCCTTATTATCGTATAAACAAACCGCTAAGCATGAGCACTATTTCTCGAACTATGACTTCTAAATAAAATATGCTTAGTGTAGCAGCTAGAATCTGTTAGGTGAAAAATTACTCTATTATAAACTATATTTTTTTTGCTTAAAAGACAAAAATTACGTATAGCAGCAACCTGAAGTTTTAAATAAAATATTTTTTTTTAAATTTTCATCTAAAATTTTCCAGGAAATACTTTTTTTTATCAATATCTTATATTTTTATAAATAACAGTTTTTTTTTTAATTTGACAATGACGACATGCTATTATTGTACCTAATTAGATTAACTCATCTAAAATGGCATTTTCTTCTATTTTCTTGAAAAATCAAAAATCAGTCAATAGTACTACAAGAATAACGAGAAATTTATAAAGTCAAAATAATTTTTTTTTAGGTATTCTGACGTTGTATTTTTTACAGCATCTAAAAAACCTGTCCAATAAAACAATCGATGTGTGAAATTAATAGGTGCCAAGGTTATGTTTAATTTTATACTTAGATCTTTTAGTTAACAAAAAGGCTTGTGATTTCTAAATTTGTTGTAACGAATCCGTTTTATACTTTGAAAATAAATTATTATTTTTATTATCTACTATTTTATTACCATTTGTATGTTGACTTTCCTTTTAAAATATAATATGCAGATGATTTCTGTACCTACGTAATTCTTTTACGACCACAAAACTACCTATGTATTTTTCCATTACTTGTTCAGCATGACGTTATGACATTGTTTTTTTTTAATGTAACGGTCGTCAGACAGGCTGACCGTTCACTATGCTATGCAAGTGTGCTGCTAACAGTAGTAAGATTAAGGATAAGGAATTAGGAAGGGGTAGGGGAAATTGCTCAGGCATCCCTAACTCAAATGAGTATAGGTAAGCATCTACTTTCAAGCAATCAAAATAATATGATGGCGTTGTGATTGAAACTTGAAGTTTTCAAAACTAAATAGAACCGCAGAGTTATTAATAAATAGAAATTATGAATTACAGAATTCATAATTATGAATTATAGAATTATGAATTCATCAATCATCAATACTAATAATATATCTGTAAGTAAGTGTATGAATGTTAAAATGAATTAACTGATTTTCATTAAACCTGGTAGATAAACATTTAGACGTAGGTACAGGACACAGGATAGGCTACTTTTTTCTTTTTCAACGCGGACGAAGTCGCGGACGCATGCTAGTAATACAATAAAAGTTTTCACCAAATGAACAGAATTGAACGTAATAGAAGGTGAACTGTAAAATCTTTTTTTTTAAATTGGTTTTGTTAATTTTTACAACATGGACTTTTATCATTTTTTTGTGAGTTTTTAAACTTCTCGGGTAATTTAGCTAAAAGTAATAAAAATGTAATATTTAATTACATACGTAGGTACTTCATTTCGAATTTGTATTACATGGTGTAATATTACAAAAAAAATGTTCTTCTTTCGTTATATTGACTTACACAAATTTTCCTAGTTTCTGTAAGTTTCCTATAATTTGACACTGTGACGTAACACATCCTTGATCTTTTACGGAAACAAAACAATAGAAAAGTTATGTCGTCAATCACCTCAGGAGAATGTACAGTCGGCGTAATATACAAGTTACATAGGAACCATATAAGCAGGCCTTTTTTGTCACTTCTATTTTTGGGGGTACGCTAATTCTCAAAAGTTGTACCTAAGTCCATAATTTTTTGTACTCCCTCCCAATTCCTTGCTACTGCGTTTTAAGGAAAAATAGAAGTAAATTATTTTATATTGTTTAAAAACATAATATCTTTGGAAATAAAACGTAAACTTATATTTAGGCGAGTAATAATATAAAAAAGTAATTCCTTTGGGGGCACTGCGTACCCAAACGTGCCCCAACAAAAAAGCACTGCATATAAGTATAGTGTGCTGTTGTACTATATATTATAAGTTACTCAATGTGTTGTACTTTAGTGAAAAAGTATAGGATGCCAGAAACTATTGGCGCACTATTGGCATTGCTTGCCATCAAGACGTCCGTCAACCTGTCTGTCTTGAGTTTAATATAAAAAAAACCTTTTCCGCTATGGCACAAATGTGCAAGCTGTACATAATAGAACATTTACTGAATGATGATTTAATGTTATTCGACATTACTTTAATCAGAGATTATATTGGTATATTGGTATTATATAGATACCATATATTGCGAAGAAGGAAAATCAACTTTATTTCTGTCTTGATAACATACATAATAAATGACAAGGAAATATTATTAGAATCGCAGTTTTATTACCCACTAATGCTAGAGCCCATTGCCATATCCATTCCTATTCCCTTATCCTTAATCGAACGTAGAGCTTGGAGACTTTTTCGACAGTACACTTTTTAAAACTAATAAATATGCAGTGCTTGGCACATAGACGCAAAATTGCCAGTCTATGTGTCTTTTATAAGATATACTTCGGAGAGTGTGCTCAGGAGCTGCATAGCTCATACCGCCTTCCCCTTTCTTCCCTTCCTTCTTGAACTTCCGCCTTCCCCATTGAACATACAGACGTACGTACGGTTACCATCCTCATCTTGTCGAAATACCTTTTTTTCGGACCAAGCGCTTTAAAAGATCCTTTATAATGCGAACTGCCAAGGTTTGGAACTCCCTGTCGGCGTCTGTATTTCCGAGATCAAGATCTGTATTCAAGATTTTCATTGAATTATATGAGTTATAGTAATAGAATATGGTAGAAATATTGTTAAGGTCGATAAACAGGCTGACGGTCCACTTGATGGTAGGTGGCTACCGTCACCTATAACACAAGCAACACCATAAGTGCTACAAGTGCGCTGCCGACCATAGAAGGATTAAGAATAAGGGATAAGGGAGGGGTGGGGTAATGGGCTCTAGCATCCCTTACTCGCCGAAACACAACAGCACATAATGCTGTTATTTCACGGTGGTATTCTGTAAGGTGTGTATAACCCAAATCTTTGCAAAGTTTGAGTGAATGAGGCATCTTCTGGTTGAGGTCGCTTCATCAGAGGAATACATTGCTACACAGCTATTGTTGGCCAAGAGCAAACCCATCTCTAATAATAAAAAAAAACTTGCAGGGGCGTTGCTTGTGTTATAAGGTAAAGATAGCCACATACCACTAAGTGGACCGTCAGCCTGTTTATCGACCTTAACAAATATATTTCTACCATATTCTATTGCTATAATTCATATAATTCAATGAAAATCTTTCATATTTTGTCATTGAGATTATTTTCACATGAATACGACGTTTACTGTACATGAATTTGGTAAATAATGTTACCACGAATGAAAGTATGTATAAAAGCAAAAAAAGATTTAAAATTTTCAGTTGTGCGTTTTGGCCTTAACTTGAATACTTGGGTCGTTAAAGTAATTTCATTAGAAAATTTAAAAGGTATTTTTTTCCACTTATTATTATTTATAATATACCTAAGATAGCTAATTCGACGAAATCTGATCTTCATATATTTTTAGACCTTGTAATTAACTTAATAAAATCTTTATATTTCAGAAAAAAAAATGAAGCAATTTGTTATCATTTGCTTTGTCTTCGTGCTATCAGCGGTTTTAGGTAGACCTGAACAATATACTGATCGGTACGACAATACAAATGTTGAAGAAATTCTAGAAAACCGTCGCTTGTTGATACCTTACCTGAAGTGTGCACTTGATGAAGGAAAGTGTTCACCTGACGGCAAGGAACTTAAATGTTAGTATTTCAATGGTTAAAGATATTTCAGAGGGCCTAGTGCGAGTTTTACTCGATCAAACGCGTCGAACGCGTAAATGTCAATTTGTATGGGAATGCAACAGCGCCACCTGGTGGCTAACGTGTAGCACTACTTCATTCCCATACAAATTGACGTTTACGATTTCCAGTGCGAGTTTTACTCAATCAAACGCGTCGAACGCGTAACATCAATTTGTATGAATGAAGCAGCGCCATCTAGTGGCTAACGTGCTAAACTCGCACTAGGCCCTCTGGTAAATGATGAAAAATTGAATAGCTTCTTACAATTCCTTTGGCACTGGATTCATTGAATTTAACGATTTAATGAATCCAGTGCTGAAGAAATTGTTTTGCGTTAACGATTAAAGTAAAATTAGTTAAGTATGTACTTATGTTTTAATGAAATAAATTAAATAACTACAATCATCGATAAAATACTACCTAACCAGTATTTTATTGATGCTACAATGGAGAAATCCATTTAGATAATGCGTAGTCAAAGCTATAGTCACGCCTTCGACGCCCGATGCAAAAGAAGAGTGTTATAAGTTTTAACTGTTGGACCTGTGACACAGTAGCTCCCAAAGGGATGGACATATTATATTTTTTGAAAGCTAATGTGATCTAGATAGTTCTTAGCTACAATTTATGAAGATTTTTGGCACCAGCTATTTAAAAATACAATTACTAAGTCACGAAGATTATATCAATCATTTTATTAAAGGTACTCTTGTTAATTTTAAACAAAATATTGTCCAGAAGGTTAAAACAACAAGCATGAGTAATAATGTTATCAAGATCATAATAACCATTTATTCTAAGAATAAAACTACGTCAATTAAACCAGGTACATAAATAATTATGTATGGGTTCAGAGAAATAAAACCCATATGTAAAATATGTAAAAATGGTCTATATAAAGGTAAATTAAAAAAGGATACTCATAGTTACCTATTTTATTTATAAGTAACTAGTGACCCACTCCTAGCTTTGTCCGCGACACTTTTTTATATATACAAACCTTTCCCATTTATTTATGCCTTTTTAAAAGTGAAAACCGAAGTTTTTGGAGTCGACAGAGGACAACATACTTACTTACATTCGTTTTAGATTGGATAATATCCTTACAAGCCATTTGATGTAAATTTAGATATCGTCGTTGTCAAGCCAAAATCTTTTGAGATATTGTCAAAAAAGTTGTCTTGAAAATTTTTTCATGGAAGTATATTTAAAAAATAAATATTTTATTCGAAACTTAAGTTAAACATCCTTGTCCTTGTCTTTCAAACATTAAAATTTATTAGTTTATTTATTATTTTGATTATAGAGTAAATTTTGCACATAACAGATTCTATAGCTGCTGCCCATAATAAGAGGTCGTACTTCGACAAATGGTGCTCAAAAGCGCTTAGTAGTTTTTTTATACGATAGATAAGACAGTAAGGTCAAAATGTTGGAATCTTAAAAATTTTAACATATGTAGCAGATTTAGGTTTGACAACATCAAACTACTACAACATGGAACCCGCGTGCCATACAAAACACTACGAATTTTATGGAACATTTGAAAGTGACATAAGCGTAGAGCATGAACTGTCATTTATAACAAAACAAACATAATAATTAGTACGTAATTTAAAGAAAATGTGACTTTACGTCAACCCATTAGAGTTTAAAATGAAATAGTAGAAGTTGATCGTTACTACCTTCTACCATTGACGCGTGAAGGCAAGAGTCCGCCATGATTCTGTCAAATGCGTTCTTTTTATGTGCCGCTTTGGCATTTGTGACGCCAATTCCATTGTAGTATTTCGATGTTTGACAACAACGATATGTTCCTAATATATTTTGCAATAATTAAATCTGTTTTGATCTTTACAGCTCATATAAGAGAGGCTCTTGAAAACAATTGTGATAAGTGTACCGAGAAACAGAAGGCAGCTACGAAAAGAGTAATTAAACATCTCATCAATAAAGAATCAGAGTATTGGAATCAGCTTGTTGACAAATATGACCCAGAACATAAATTCGTTGCCAAGTATGAGGAGGAACTCAAAGAAGTTCAAGAAAGTTAAATATTTTGGACAGATGGAGTAAAATTTGTTGAAAATGTCGATTATTGTTATATAGTAATGGAGATGAAATAAAAATATTGCTCTAGAATTGTATTTATTGAATCTTAACTTAATGAATAATGATTTGAGTCCCATACACTGCCATATCCAAGAGGTGTTTATTCCCAACGTTAAAAAAATGGTAGTAACTGCAATCCTATTTATTACATACAGCGCAGTTAATAACTTTGGACCCCAAAAAATTCACTATATCAATTCTAAGAAATGACCAGAGTTTGCACATTATTCTGTTTATTTTTAGTTCGGTATGGACAAAACAAAAAATCAATAAACGTCAATGTGCGATCAATGTGTATTTTTTGCATTCTAAGGAGTAACGACATCGTTTTGAAAAAAAATCATCAGAATTTCGGACTTGGTAAACAAGGTCAACTTTGAACTAATCATGTGGACTTGTAGAGGGCAATGGCCAATTTACAAAATAGCGTTAGTATCTAAGTAGGTGGCTGAGTTTGTTTACTTATTTGTTGCTTTTTCACGTCTTAACTAAGTACTAAACAGATCATCATGAATTTTTTTGCATACACATTGTCAGGGATACACAAAAGATACAGAGTACCTGTCATCCAGAAAAAGTAATGTTCCCTAGGGACCTTCTAAAATAAAAAAATAATAAAAAATAATCCATTTTTTTTTGACAAGAAAAAAGACGAGCAGAAAAAATTTAATAGATGTTTTAACACCTAAAGAAAAGGGGGTAGTGGGAAAGATCTAGTAAAGAATTTTTATCAAAGTGTAGTGAAGCACCATCACCACACCATCACTGTTCGCTCATAGTTTATTAGTACAAGGAAAATTTAATTCCAAAAACATGTTAAAAAAACTGAACTTGTTTTTTTCTAATATCAAAGTCACTTGGAACGAGTGTACAGGTTCAGTTATTGAAATATGTTTACGAATGCCAAACTCTCACGTCTGTTTCTGACGTCAATGATTTTAACTAATTTTCTTAACAAAAAAAGGGTATAATTAATTTATATACACATAATTTAAAGACTTATAATTTCATACTAGCGCTGCGCCCCTGGCACTGATTATTTTCTGCAGACTATATATGTATAAAAACCTTCCTCCATTAACGTCCTTTCTATTCGTATTCTATTAGTGAAAACCGCATTAAAATCTGTTGTGTAGTTAAAAAAGATCTAAGCATACATTACAGAAGGCGGAAAGCGACTGTGTTTTATACTATACTAGCTGTTGTACGCGGCTTCGTCCGCCTAACTGTTGCTAGTTGATAATATAATTTCCCAACAGTGAAAGAATTTTTCAAATCGGTCCAGTACTCAGTTTCGGAGCCTACTCAATGCAAATAAACAATCAAAATCTTTCCTCTTTATAATATTAGTATAATAGGTAGATAAAGATTAGATACGCCCGACGTAAATGAGGGATGTTATAAGTTTGACCTGTATATCTGAATATCAGATTTATATCTAAATATCTAAATGTATATCTAAATAAAGATTTAAATCTTTGGTCTATGTGTTGTGAAGATCTTTTCAGGTGTTTGACGATCATTAGCTCATTTTCTAGTTTTTTTATTTATTTTTTATTTATTTTTATTGAAACACCAACAGCACACAGAATCATCCAGGTCATATTCACAAGGTACACATTACATGTTTACATCTGTGCCCCAATTACTGGTATCTACAGCTATATCTACACAGTATTGTCTCTGCTGTTAAAAAACAATTTAGAAAAAAAAAATAACAATAATTAAATCAAAACAATAAAATTCAAGCACAATAACATATAAGGACAAGAAGCAGAGCATCCACTCAATATTCAATTAATTATACAAGTCAAAGAACAATAAAAATCAAATTAAAAAAGACCATAAATTTACATCATTATTATTATTACTATTAACATTATTAGAATAAAATGTTGACAAAGAGTGAAGTGAAATTTGGTATACTGTTACTTGGATACTATTTCTATGATATATTAACCTTTTCCAGCTCCTCACCCTACAACAGAAATAGCGTGTTTGTACTCAATTAGTTTATAATTTCTAACTATAGCGTGTAATATAGGTAATTTTATTATTTCAAAATACCAATCTTAGCTTGATTATAAAAAAATAGAAAAAATATATCCGTCGCTTCCTGTCTCGTACTACTTTTATATGGAATGTTTTTAAAATGTCTTCTTTCATAAAAAAAATTGAAACTATTATAAAGGAAAAACACTAAGAAAGTAATTTAATTTATGGGCTCAAAAAGCAATTAGCATTGATTAAACCAGTTTCTTGAGTGACGCACAAGATAGTCGAATGTCAGATGCAACCACTGTACTGGTGTCGTGGCTAAATACGTTTAAGTTTGAATTCCGAACGAGGGAAAACCCGTTTCGCTGTTGTCGTCGGGAGCTGGGAGCTTGTTATGTGTACTTCGTATAAAAGAACGCTTAAATCTCATCTGAATCATAATCGGACAGTGCCGGTCTAAACGTTCGTTCACAAATAGAAGCTACGCACAAAATTTAATCCGGAAAAGTAAGTGAAGATATTATATACATTTCTTTTGTTACCTAGACAAAAACCAGGTGTAGACATCTTCAGTAAATCTAAATTAAACATTAAATATAATGTCAATAAGTAAATAAAATAAGATCGAAAATTTCTAAAAATTTTCAAAAAAATTTGTACACGTACTTAAATTACCTGTGTGAAAAAATAGTATTTTTTGAATTTTTGTCTGTTTGAACGCTATTTTCTTTGATGTATTGTACTATAAGCTTCCCGTAATAAATGTTTGTTTCATTCCAATCGGTTTAAACAAAAAAGTTAATGGCTATTAAGCAGATTAAAATAAAAAATAATATGATTCCATATAACATCTTATTCTGTCTTCTTCGCGTTTCTCAGGTTCAACATTTCGATACCTTATTTCGCAAAACGAATAACTCCACTTTTGGTTCAAAAAGACTTTTTGATACGGGAGAAACTTAATGACAATTAGAATTTAATTTTTAAAAGGTCTATCGGTAAATACGAGCCATAATTTCTAATGTAAAATTTTCTTTTTCTTTTCTCGTATCATACAAAAAAAAAATTATAACGTTTTTAGTCTCCCCTGTAAAGTTTGCCTCTGAGGAGTTATTTGGTTTGCGAATTAAGGTATCGATTTGCACATAACTCCAAATTATTTAGCTAGGTATATTTATGTTTAAACAAAATTTAGTAAGTGTACTTATAACACTCGAGGTAAAGCCTTTACCTCGAGTGTTATGATTTTTGTCTTGCTTGAAAAGGGAACTCAAGCAAAGGGTATAATATATTATTTCGTATAAAGACTCGAAGTAAAGGGTATAATATATCATTTCTATATAGGTTTGTTATTATTTTCAGAATGAAGACTTTCGTGGTACTTTGCTTCCTAGCCGTAGTGGCTTTAACCTCGGCTCGTCCTCAACAGAAATATACGGACCGTTTTGACAACATAAATATTCAAGAAATTATTGCAAACCGTAGACTGCTCACGCCTTATATCAAGTGTATACTAGAGCAAGGAAAATGCACAGCGGAAGGCAAAGAACTTAAATGTAAGTGGTTTTTATTCTTTATAATGTACTAGCTGTTGCACTTGACTTCGCCTGCGTAATCTCAGAAACTGCTCAACGGAATTCAATGGAATTTGACACACATATAGTTTATATATAGAATACTTTTTATCATGGAAAATTTTTAGGTTCCTGTGGGATTTTCAAAAAACGAACTTTAGTAATTTCAATTTTAGTAATTTTAATTCTCTAACTTTAATTTTAATATATTTAACTAGCTGTTGCACGTGACTTCGCCCGCATAACTTTATAAGATATAGCCTATGTTACTCGCTAATAATATAGTTTTCTATAGGTGAAAGAATTTTCAAAATCGGTCCAGTAGCTTTTGAGTTTATTCATTAAAGACATTCAAATCTTCTCTATTATAATATTAATTAATAACTAAATTAGATCGCATATAAGTAAATATTTATTTCCAACCGCCGTACCCTCTTAGGAGCAATAGGGATACCAAGTTAACAAAGACTGTTTTGTTAATATTTTTAAAAAAAATTCTTTTTTTGATGATAAGAAAAAAGTACATGCCAAATGTTGTCTAAACTTTGATGTTCATTTTTTTCAAGCCTTTTGCTCAAGTCATAATAATTTTGAGGAAGATTTTCATGGTTGCATTATTATTATACCTTTTACAGCACACATAAGAGAAGCTTTGGAGAACAACTGTGCCAAATGTACAGATGTACAGCAACGGGAGACTCGCCGTGTCATCGGACATCTGATCAACAATGAGGCTGAATATTGGAACCAACTCGTAGGCAAATATGATCCCAGCCGAAAATACGTTGCAAAATACGAGAGCGAACTCAAAACCGTCACTGCCTCCGGCTAAATAAATGTACATAAGTTAATATCACCAAAAAGTACTGAAAAATTGTGATAAATTTGACTTTAGTGAAAATAAATGAATAGTTTTTTAAAGTAATTTTAGTTTTCTTTATTTGTGTAATGAAAGAGAGATGACAATAAAATAGAAATGTATTATTATCACTGGCTTATGTATTCTTGGCTTAAAACTATAAACTATGACATAGTGGAAGATCTAGTAATAGTAATACAATAAAAACACACACACTACACTTTGTTTTACTAATGGCCATTTTTTATGAAGAAGAGCGACAGCCTGATGGTAAGTTGTTACCGTTGCCCATAAACAAAGGGAACACCAGAGATGTGCAAGTGTGTGCTTTCTGACTCATGAAAGTAATATAAGTAATACAAAAATTAGATGTAGGTATTTCAAAATCTTAACAATTTTAGTCGGTTTATCTTCCGAAACGTAGTAATATAAAAATATAAGTTAAACAAGCAGATGTGCTTAATAAGTTACTGCTCATTATACCTCAAAAGGCCGTAAGGCGAAAACACGTTCAACATTCTCTGAGGTCGGTAACCTCATTAATCATTGCTAAACTCTTAACATATCTAATTAAACATGTTATTCTTAAACTAGCTGACCGCCCCCGGACTCGCACGAATTTTTCTACAAATTATCATCACTACATTATAAAACAAAGTCCTCCGCCGTGTTTGTCTGTCTGTTCGCGATAAACTCAAAAACTACTGCATTTTCATGCTGTTTTTACCAATGGATAGCACTCTATCCATTGGTAAACCATTGGTATCCATGGAACCACTGTTCTCGAGGAAGGTCTTAGTATATAACTAGCTGACGCCCGCGACTTCGTCCGCGTTGAAAAAGAAAAAAGAAGCCTATCCTGTGTCCTGTACGTCTAAATGTTTATCTACCAAATTTCATGAAAATCAGTTTATTCGTTTAAGAGTTATGGAGGAACATATATACATACATACAGAAAAAAATTGTAAAAATGGTCAATTTAGTTTCAGTATCATGTATAGAGCCTATAAACACGATATCTCTGAAAACAAAGTAACTTACTCCAAGATCAACCCTTACAGATTTATTATTAGTATTGATTAACAAAGTTACACGGGCGAAGTCGCGGGCAGCAACTAGTGTAAAGATAAAACATGACACATTGTCACATTTGTTTTTAAGTAGCCAGGGTTACGGAATTGCCTTCAGGAGTCAAAGGTCAGACGTAACATTAACATGTCCTCAACAAAGGCTATGCGAGTTGATATAAAATGCTATAGTCTGTGGCTGGCTCTTATTATTAACTCTTTAAGGTGTTATTATTTAAATTTAAACTTATAACCTTTTGTATCTATGTAATAATTAATTTATTAATACTGACTTGCTTGGCCACATCCACTGTGTATATTATTTTACTTTTAAAACAATTTAATGAAGAAAGACATTTTTAACTCCCGACGTCCGATGCAAAAACGGGGTGTTATAAGTTTGACACGTGTCTGTGTATGGGTGTAACTGTGTGTCTGTATATGGAATCGTACCTCCAGAATGGTTGGACCTATTTTGACCATATTTTGTTTGTTTTAAAGCCGACATGATCTAGATGAATTCTTGGCTATAATTTATGGCTATAGTCTATGGCTATAGTATTTGACGAAGGGTTTCACTAACTTTCGATTGATGTGAAATTTTGATATACTGAGGGCCTAGTGCGAGTTTTACTCTATCAACGCGTAAATGTCAATTTGTATGAGAATGAAGCAGCGCTACACGTTAGCCACCAGGTGGCGCTGCTGCATTCCCATACAAATTGACATTTACGCGTTCGACGAGTTTAATAGAGAAAACTCGCACTAGGCCCTCGGTTACTTCAGTGATATTTGTGTCGTTCATTGTAAAAGTGAACTATCTCCTTGTAACTGAATTTTAGAATAACGAGCTTTTTGCGAATTATAGTGTAGGAAAAAAAACATAAGCATTCATTCATTGTTTTCATCTATGGGATTTTAATGCAACTATTGAAGTTACTTCACTTTTATATTGAAAGATATGACTAAATGTGATACCATTAGGCAAGAAAAGATGGTTTTAAAAATTTGGAGTTACACCACTTTTACAATGAACGACACATTTGCATGACATGGTAACGCTGATCTGATGTTGCAGCATCAAGTAGTCTACGGGACACCCAACTCCTCAGCAACTTGCAGCAGATATAGTGTGTTTGGGCTCAATAGAAAGTCGGGGCTTAGTTTATAATTTTAATTATAACAATTTGATGCCGTTTTATTGGAAAATTCACACAAAAACTTCATCTGGAATTAATCGTCGCGCGCAAGGAAGGATTTGTAGGATTCTTTGTACTTGTCTCCAGGGTCAAATTTCACCTTCAGTTGCTCCCAGTAATCCTTTTCATTGTGTTTTATGTAGTTGACAACTTGTCTAGCGCCTTGTCTTTGACGGGGCGTACATTTCTCACACGATGTCTGCATTGCGTCCTTTACCCGTCCTGAAAATTCATTATACTGTACAAAACTGTCCAAAATCCTGGTCCTCAAGACATACCTAGGGCTAATCCTATGTCTATATATAGGATACATTTTATGTTAGGAGATAATGACTCCTTAGACAATAATGAGTATGTATTTAAGAGAATGAATCTGTGAAACCTCTTATGAAAGAGAATTTGTAAAACATTTTATTTTATACCAATTAAAATTTTACTTAAATAATGAACTTATACACTAGTCACAAAAATTAAGGAATATTAAAAAAAAGTTACAAATTTTTAGGGCTATTTTCAACAGGCTGTAACTTCGAAGGAAATGGTCGTACCTACACGTTTTGGTGAAAATTAAAAACCTAACTTGGATATCATATCAATCGTTAAATATTTAACAAGCAGTGACCTATTGATTGAATAGTAATATAATAGAAGTGCATTTTACCTTTTAGATATTTTCCCTCTGGAGTACACCGTCCATTGTCCAATATACATTTAATGTATGGCACCAACAATCTCCTATTTGCCAGTATTTCGTCTATGTTGATGTCATCGTATCTATCCGAGTATTGCTCAGCCAATGTCATACATGCTAACATTAGGCAAACAGAAAAGAATAACCAACCCATAGTACTGTAAACAGTCTTTGTAATCCCACAGTTCACTCGTTCGAATACTGAAGAATTATGGGACCATTATATTTATATCCTGTTTTAAATCAAGTTTCATCTTGATTGCGGAAAAATTGATTGGTTGTTGCAAAAGTAACATAATTGTATTCAAACCATTGTTTATTGTTAATTGTTGTTAGCCAATGTGGTTGTTTTTTTATGTTAAGCTTGATAGACAGGCTGACGGTCCACTTGATAGTAGGTGGCCACCGTCGAAAATTAATAATTAATTAGGATATTTAGATAGGGATTAGGAATGGATAAGGAAATGGACTGTGGCGTCTCTTGCTTACTCACCGAAACACAACAGCACATATGCTAATTTCACGTTTTATATAGTGTGTTATATAGTGTTATATAAGAGGTGTTTATATAGTGTCGCCTGAGGGGCGAAAATAAAATAAAATATTAAAAAAACTTGACTGAACCGAATTCTAAAAGGTATTTTTATTCATCATAGTGACTTTATTTAATGATTTACACTTTAGAAATATTCATCACTACATTTTTTGTAAAATCTCTTACGAGACGATAATTAATTAATGTAAAATTTAATTAAAAACCGCATAGACTGAGTATGTTGTCCTCGCTACCTGTAAAAACAAAAGATAAAACTGCGGCTGTACACTCTTGTCGAGGCACCGCGAGGCGAGGGCGAGAGTGTAAATGCTACACTCGCTTCGTCTCGTTGAGCCTCGCCTCGCTTCGCGTGCTCTCCGTTCCGTGTCGGTTGGGCCTCGCTTTCCCTCGCGAGGCCACAGGCGAGTGCGTTCCTGTACACAGTCGCGCTACGTTCAGTTCAGTTTCGTTACACGTGGAATAACGAAGTCGAATGAAATTTTTTGGAAATTTATCAAACCGAGTCAGTATTGTGGGTAGAGCACTCGCAGGAGAGTGTACAGCCGCAATAAAACACCTTGCGTCGAGCTTTACACGAATGCATTTTTTCTGCAATTATATACACAATCCTTCCTCGTATCAACCGTATCAAACCGTTACAATTTCAGCAGCAGTGAACAGACAAATGTGGACAGTGACTTCAATTTAAAATGGGAAGTCTCAGATAAAAAAAAAATGTAGTGTATTATATTATAATACACTACATTTTACATTCCTACATACATTTTAGTAGCAAATAAATACAAACAAACATTATTGTTATATTTTTTGAGCAGGCGTTAAAATAATATTGCGTCGACTTTTCAGTTTGTCCTGCTCTTCATTACCTAAATCAGAATCGGTAGTAAACTTGCTTTTCACTGGTGTTTGTGATATTCGGAAGCCTTCACCCATAAAAGCTAATAAAAATCGATGCTTGTATTATGTTATACAGATCGATTTTGATAAAATTTTGCAGGCAATCTTCAGAGCGTTTAGATAAAGGCTCGAATGAAGTAGCGGAGAAAAGCTATTACTCAAATTATAGAAATATATTTTTACCCCCACAAATGTGTCGTAAGATAAGTCTTGTATGCCGAATGCCTTCATTATGAGAGGCTGTTGCGCCTGCGCACAACTCAATAGCACGAGGCGTCGCGCATCTTTTCCGGACAAGTTTTTCGCACTACAGAAATGCCAGCCGCAATGAAATACCGCAGTGGATAACAGCGACGCCTATAAACAAACAAACACCTATACCTCGATTATTATGAAGGTTTTTATATCATAATCTATTTTATCAATACTAATAATAAATCTGTAGGGGTCGGTCATGGAGTAATTTACTTTGTTTTCAGAAATATCGTGTATATAGGCTCTATACATGATACTGAAACTAAATTGACTATTTTTAGAATTTTTTTCTGTATGTATGTAAGTATGTATGTTCCTCTATAACTCTTAAACGAATCAACTGATTTTCATGAAACTTGGTAGATAAACATTTAAACGTACGGGACACAGGATAGGCTACTTTTTTTTTCAACGCGGACGAAGTCGCGGGCGCCAACTAGTAATATATAAAAATTCACATTTACAAATAGGGCTTGATTTAGGATCAATAGCCTAAATCAAGTCGGGGATTGGTTTATAATTTCAACTATAGTTTTTTTATCTGCTATAAGCGCACAGAGCTAAACAATTAGCATTCGTAATTATTCATAAATAACTTACTTGATATGTAATTTCTCCAGCGTTCCATAGATATACTGCCAATTGAACAAAAAGTCCCACAATAAACCCAACCGTCATTAGAATATTAGAAAAGTTTGGATGTTCTAGCAACTGAAATTAAGTTCAAATACAATACATTTATTTAACTGTATACATTTAATTTAAAAATAGTCCCACCCTATTGAATTCATTCATTGTGCAATGGACCAAGTCAAGAAATTATGCTATTTTATTAAGTTTGTTTTATTTTATTAAGTGCTAATGTTCGCGTTAGAAGAGCCTTGCCAAGCAGAGAGTAAAGCAACGCTGCTGGGTTGCAAGTACATTACCGACCTTAATAGCTTTAAAAATAAGGAATAAATTAATAAGGGATAGAGGATAAGCTTTGAACTTAATAAACCACATGAAATTATGGTAGAAGTCAAATCAACAAGTATAGAAAAGGCTAAAAAACCTAAGAGCTCTAAACCTAATGAAAAAGTGGAAATTTTAATTTAACTCACAGCGAGTCGCAAAAACAAGAGAACCGTCACAGCAGATGTCAAACTGACTTGCAAAGACATCATTGCTCCGTACACCTTATCCACCTCTCTAGTTACGCTGAAACGCGATCGGAAGTTTATTATGTTGTACATAATATAGATATTACCATAGTACAGAACTTCAATTAGTCCTATTCCTTCCAGAGCCGCACGATGTTACGCTTGAGGAACATCCTGTAGATGCAATCTTCGTAAGACTACTGTGGGTTGTAAGTCTTCTTTACGCCACATAGAGCCTAGTATTAGACCCAGTATCTAGACTTTTTTTCTATATCTTTGGCGATTGTTAGTGAGAGTTGCATATTGGCCTTGACTGCACTCAAAGGTAATAATTAAGTAATCAAATTGTAGATTCTCAACTAAACAGAAACCAAATGTCCAGAAAATTTATATTTACAGAAGATTCTTCAAAACATTATTTACTATGTTATTTTAACAACTATGTTCAAGTCAAGTCTTTAAGTCATGCAAGCAGGACCTTCAAGGATCAGGTATTAACTATAGGATAGAACCTACTCTTTTAGAATCGGTTATATGGGTCCCAATTTAACTGTAAAATCGTTTAAAAATTGCATATTTAAAAACCTTATCAATTCACGATGCATCACTATTCCTTCCAAACAAGCTTGTTTCAATTTTTCGCCCCTTTCAACGTCATTTATTTCCGGAATCTTATTTAATTTTTTAGGTATATTTTCGTAGTAATGTCTCAGAGTCATGAATTTGAATGATAGAATGACTAAATGCAACATTACAAACGAATCTGTTAAAATCATCGCTCCCATCAGTGACCATAGCTGGGCTATTTGTAATATTCTGAATGCTGTAGCCATTATTGAGCGATCTTCATACAATGGCCAGTATGTTATAACCGATGTAAAAGGTTCACCTAAAAAAAGGGAATATTTAATATTATCATGTACTTAATAGCTATGATGATTGACTGAATATTTCCAAATTTGTTTGTCCACTTGGGAAATTTATTTCAGCTTACAGGCTAATTTTCAAAAAATTAAAACCAACAGGCAACATCACAATTTTTAATCTTAAAGTCCACGAATTGAGAACCTATCCCACTAAATCTGCAAGTGAGTCCTAGAGTCGATGTGTTAGTGTTTAAATCAATGTTACCTTGATAATAAGCTCTCCTTGCACCTTCAACAACATAATTAACAAGAGCGAAGTAGATAACAACAATTTGAGCCCATAGATAATAAGATGTTCTTTTACTTTGACTTCGCAAGACAGAAGACACTTCATATTTTTCGCACACATTTATAATCCGTTGCAATAAACTCTTCACGTTCGGTTTCGCACGTATAAATAATATTAATTTTACGAAAACTATATTGTGAGATATTGCATATGAGACAGCGTCCTGATGCTGTTCAGAAGGAAAAGTAAAGAATACTGCTTCCAGAGTTTCCAGAATTGTGATTAAACCGTACATAGTGATAGCAAAGAAATTGAAGTACTTATAGAACTGGTCATATTTATTTCGAGGCAGAGTTTCGAACCAAAAGTCTTCAATACCAAAGAAATAAATTCTAGTGCAATAAACCTTTAACAGATTATAAGTTGAATATTTATTGGAGCGATTAATTTTAGTATTTTCTTCCATAATTTAAATGTTAGTAAAAAATCTGCCAACGCTATAGCAGAACTAGTAAATTTCAATGAATTACCTTTATATACTGTATAGATAGTATAGAATTATAGATTAATAATTAAAGTAGTGGCGATATGAACAAGTTGTAAAACTTTGAAGCTGCTAATTAATAGGAGGGAGTTCAATTTTTATGACACTTATAATTTCGACAAAATAATGAGACGTTTGATAATACTTCTGGAACTTTATTAAATGATGTTTCGGTAAAAAAAGGCGTTTACAAAAACTTTGGAAAATACTTAATCACTACTTTCTTGAAATATTTATTATTTTCTTTTTATTCGGGTATCTGTATTCCAGCTGCTTTAGCACGATCTTCGTATTGTTTCCTGTATTTACCCTCAGGATCAAATCTTGCGGAAAGTTCACGCCATATTTCTATTTCATTTTTAATAAGATGGTCTATGACAACTTGAGCGCCTTTTTCCTGGTTCTCTGTGCATTTCTTGCAGCCTGTCTGTAATGCTTCTTCAAGGTGTTCTGAAATTAGATCGAATATTTTAGATATCATCGAATGCTGACCTATTTCTCGAAGTTGGATTCAATATTTTATTTTATATATTAGTTTTAACACAGTTTTCTTTAATTTATATGAAATTTAGTTATCTGATTCGATTTGGGAAAATGCGTTTATATATTTCTGAAATAAATTTTGCTTTAAATCACTCTAAACTTTCTACTATTAAGTAGATCAAAGTTTTTGCTCTTGTGAACCAGGTTTTCCTTAATGTGAACTGAATTTAATGAAGCATAAAAACGATTATAATTATAATTAGGTACATAGTAATACCTTTTAACTCCTTGCCTTCCGGAGTACATTTTCCCTTATCCAGGACACAGTTGACATACGACATAAGAAGACGTTTATTCTCTAGAATCTCCTTTACATCAATATTGTCGAATTTGTCTGTATATTTGTCATCAGCCACTACTGCTGCAAATAAGCAGGCGAATACTAAAAACAACTTCATGGCCATCTGAAAACAAATTTACCAAATTTTTATAAGAGATTTTTAGAACAGTGTTTATAAAAGATGGATTTTAGGATTCAATTTTGAAAGATTCACAATCATCCAAAATATTTACAATCAACATTTTGTATTTGTATGAAAGTTAGCAAATATACTCCTGTTAGATAGGTATACACCATTTATTATGTGAAAAAATTCAATGAAATTCAATTATAACTATTAAACATAATATTAAAAAATCCAAAATACTGTCACTTTTAAAATATTGATTCACCGTTAACGATTAACATTAACTAAGTAATAAATTAAATGTTACTTATGCACAAAAACTTCACTGATGGTCGCGACATATATAGATCATTTATAGAACTTTTCCACTGATTAACGAGCCACTATGACTTGCAGACCTATATAATCCGCGAGAAAATGCGCGTTATTTTAAACTAATATTGGAATTTTTTAGAGAAAAGCAAATTTTTTAGAGACTAGACTCTTTCACCGAGGGTTTAGTTAACATTTCTACATTTTCATACATCTCAGAAGCGAGAAAAGCGAATCTTATAATGCCTTTTCCTTCGATTAGACTAAAAAGTTATTTCAGAGATTCAATTCATTTCTGTTTCATGTTGAAAATGTTAGGCTGGCCATCACGTGTGTGGTGCCTTTAAAATCTTTGCTTATCTTTAGAGGAGCATTCATCGTTACTTCAAAGACTATCTTAGATATTTGTTTATCATATTGAAAATTTTAGACCGGCAATCCCGTGCTTCCTTTAAAATCTTTTCTTAATCTTTTGTTATCTTTAGAGATCAGTCCAGCATTCGTTCTTCTATTCATATCACCACTTCTTACTTCAATTACTCCAATTCAACTGGTGAGCTGTCTTCGCAAGTATCTTCACTGACTCCAAAATAACCAATTCTTTCTTTTGTAACAGTTTTCTTGTTTTACTGTTTAAAATCTACGGATGAATCTCGTCATCACGCGAGTGGTACAGTAATGATGATAGAGTTCCACACACACACAAAATTTATTATCATAAGACATCGCGATTTTAACATAGATTAGTAGATTTATGTGCCAATAGAAACCTACCATTTGCAGTGATATCAAGTTTATTAAACACCGGTCGCCGAGTGTGGTTTATGTCGTTGTGTGTATTCTAACCGGTATTTATAGTTCTTATATTCATGTCTGTAACATCTAATTTGCCTCTGGTTTGTTTCATTATTTTGTTTGTGAGCAACGCGTAAAAACCGCAAACATTCATATACATGCTGATGTTTTTTTTAAAAATTAATTAATACATTTTCTAATTTTTTTTTTAAATTCAATCAATTTTTTTTTGTTATTAAGTATTTTAGACATAACACCATCATATGGTGAAATGAGTAATTATTAGACGATAAAAATACACTTCTTATTTAATTATTTGCCAAAATATACATAAAAGCAATCACTGACATATCTGTATCTATTAACTTTTTTAATCTGATTTCAAACTTGGTTTAGTAGAAAAACTAAATTTTTGCATCACCTGTTGCCTTAATACGATGAGCTCATACTGTATTTTTTTAAATAATGTAATAAAATGTTACAAGTAAATGCAATTTTTTTTTGCGTCAGATAGTCGTTCTAGCGGATGTTACTGTCCTGTACTGCATCACTGTATCTGAAAGAAAATAGATGGTTCATGTTATAACTATTATATTTGTGATAGTTTAAGAACACCAATAAGTAAATAAATAGTCATATAAATAAATAAATAAAAATATTATTTATTGCAAAATTCAATACTAAATTACTAATAAATAATATTAAAAATAAATTGCAGTCTCTTACAATAGAAAAAAACTGACAAGAAACCTCATAAAAAATCATATTAATCATAAAAATCACCTCTTAAAAATCATTTTAATACACTGAGTTTATTTATTTGTTCGCTTGACGCTGATTGTTAATTTATACAATAATTAAATAAAAAATGTTATTTACTGCACAATACTACATTTCAGTTATTATCCTAATAGGGTCGGTCACACTTTGATTCTAAAATTTCAACATCAGTATAGTTATACTGATTTTGTTATTTTATTATTATCTTTCGTTTTGTTTATTATAATAGGCATCGATGTCCTCAAGTGGATCGTCAGCCTATCTGCCTAGTTTTATAATAAAAAAAATACTAAATTAAAATCACCCTTTAAATATGAAATACAACAATACAGTGCATTCTTCCGTTTTTCCAAGACCTCGAATGAGCTCGAGTAATAAATGTGATTGTATTTTTTTGTTGTGGATTTTTTTACTATTTCTTTATTATTAAATACGTCGAAAACGTGAGGTCGGTAATGTATGAAGGCTGAACACAAAAAGATTCACACTTTATGTGCATATTAATGTGACGCATTAAGTCATAATGGAGGTTATATGATTTAAACGCAGATCATTTAACTAATGTATTTATTCCGACGTTAACTGTCGTCTCAATCATTAAATGTTCAATCAAGTGACGATCGCCATTGTAAACGATATGACACATTCAATAAATGATAATAATTGTTAATTTATTTAAATACAAAGGCGTATATTGTAGTCTGATTACGTAATAGAGGTATGGAAGAAAAATTTATATGGAAAAGAAATGTCACACCCTGTGTTTTAATTATATTTTGTCTTAGAAATACAGATTTAATTTTCATAATGTCTAGGACGAACAGAAATAAATTCCGTCAATGTCACTATACAAAAAAATTATTTATATATAAACAAAAATTAACAACTTTACATTATATCTAAATATATGTATTAGGTATATAAAAACAAAGTTAGATGCATTATAAAAACAATTAAGTTGTTTTGTTATAACCGTGAGATAATTTTTATTACATAGTCAAAACAAAATCGCTTCCCGCCTTTATTTTATACTTTATATTTTACTAGCTATTGCATGTGACTTCGCCCGCTTAACTTTATAAAATTTAGCCTATGTTACTCGCTGATAAAGTAGCTTTCTATGTATTCCAGCCCGTATGTCTACATATAGTTCGCTGAACATACAATAAAGCATTACCTGAGCACCCAGCCGCTTACCGCGAAACATTTCAGGTCGCTTGTCCACCTTACAGGCCCCTTAAACGGGCTAGTTTATTGACAATTTCTTGCTGCAATTGTATAGCCGCCAAGTTGCCGTTTATATCGCTCAACACAGTGCAATAATTGCTGCAATCTTGCAGTGTAGCCCAACTATAAATAAATATAAAAAGTAAAAAGCCTTTAATTTTTTTTTTTTTTAATCTAGTTATTAAGGACCTCTCGACGAGTAAAGGCCTCCTCCATCTCTCTCCACATTTCCCTGTCTTGGGCTATCCTAATCCAATCGCCACCTACAAGCTTTTTAAGCTCGTCTTCCCACCTTTCCATGGGGCGTCCTCTCTTTCTTCGTAGCCCAGCTATATTGCCAAGATATTTCAGAGTAGTCGCAAGTATTCAATGTCTAGCCGGCTAGATTGCAAATGATTTACCAAGTTTTGACTTTACTGCAATATCGCCGTATATCGTGTTTGCTCTGGTGTATAGGTGCATCTCTTTTCCCTCGCTCGCCTCATCACACCGCCGCCCGCCCTATTTTCCACGTGTTCTGCGATCATTGAAATTGTTTTATATCCGTTGTTGATTTTATTCTGTTCGTCATGGCCGAGTGGTCAAACAAAATGATTTTGAACTTTATCAACGAAATCCATGTAAGTCCTGAATTATGGGATGTAGAATCTAGTGCGTATAAAGATCGTAACCTTAAGAAGGATGCTTGGGCCGTAATTGCCGCGAAGTTTCATATAACGACCGAAGACCGAGATCTAGGCTCAATATTGCTCCGTGTGTAAACATAAAATTACTCTGCAATTCAGTTGCAGAATCTTGCTGGTCTACACTCGGCAATGTATTGCACAATGAAATTGCAGCAAGGGTATAGTTGCAAATATACTGAGCTATATTGGTCAACAAAAATAGCCAACAAGATGCAATTTATGTAGCCCGTTTACAGGCCCCTTTACACTACACACTGTCCAACACTGCGTTTTCTAATTCGTGGCCTCCATTCGAATGGAGTTCTCGAGAACTCGTCTACTCCAACGGTTATCAGCTTTAGGACAGATTTGACCTGTCTTGCAACTTCAGCTTGCTGATTTTATTCGGCTATGTCAAGAACCTTGGTTCTTTTTCGCCAATTTCAGAATTTCTGGTCTTCTCCATCAAAAAACTCCGAGCATAACACGCTGAACGAATTTAAACTTGGGGTGCCGTGAGAGGTCACGTTTCGGCACTATAAGTGATTACTGGCAGGACGCAATAAGTAATTGTAGATTTATGCTTTTTTTAAATTTATGTAAAGGTCGTCAGACAGTTTGATCAAGTTTAGTAGTATTAAGAATAAGGGATAAGGAATAGAATAGAGAAATGGTTTCTTATATTTATTTCACTAGTATCCAGATTAAATGAATTGTATTAAATGAAGGGACACGTATAAAGTGGCCAGCGATGTTAGAATTCAATAATTGGCTGGTAATGCTAATTACTTAGCGTTGAATTTATAGTGCACAAAACAAACAATGGAAATCCACAGTGTCGTGGCGCGCCCCTGAGGTTATTACTCAACTCGCGACTGCATGCAACTCTTAGGGTGCGTACCCACTATGTTCGCGCATCAATCGTGCATCACGCACCTGCAACAAATCAAGTGTAGACGTTACGCGCATCACAACTTGTGTTCGCTAAAAAACCGCCACCGCTTGGAGCACACGCTTTGGTGCGTACAACGTTGCACGCTCCAGGTGCACGATTGGTGCGCGAACATAGTGGGTACGCACCTTTAGGGACGATCATTAGCATTCAATTACAAATTGACATAAGTACCTATTCCTTGTTGAACTGTTGTTGCGTTACGAAACACTATGTGAATAATACCCGCATAGTACCCTACATACGGTCAGTGGCAGCGTTAGACGAAATTTGGTTTGCGAGGCCTCTTTCAGTTTCCAGTCAGAAAGAAAAGGTTTAATTACATTACAGTTCAATTACATATACACTAATAATAATAATTCTATATTAAATTTATTAGTATACTATGCAAGTATTTATTAAATAACTCCCAAATAATATAGGGAAAACCGTATCAGAATAGCGAGATATATACCTAGTAAGAAACGGACAAATACATATTGTCATGAATGTTTATGAATTTCATAAAAATATGAAATTCAAAAGTTAATGCTTTATTTTTTTTATCAAAATATTTTATGTTGTGGTAAAAAAAAGGTTTTGATTTATGTTTTAGTAGTGGTAGGGGTACACTGCGTTTTGCAGTCATTTGGGCAGCCCGTATGGTGGCAGTAACAAAGAACAGCACGTGTGCTGTTGTGTTTCAGTGAGTTGGTAAGGGATGCCACCCTATCCCTTCATAATTCCTTATCCTCAATCCTACTATGGTCGGCAGCGCACCTGTAACAGCTGTGACGTTGCGCAACTGTAGCCTCCTACAATCAAGCGAACCGTCATCAGCCTGTGTGTCGACCTTGACATAAAGGAAAAAAATTAAAACAATCAACAGGTCAAAATAATGACTAAGCATTACAGTGGCTTTGTGGTACTAAAATTTATATTTATTTCATTGACAGTTAACAAACATATTTTTTTAATATTATTTTTTTGTCTAATAAAGAATAATAACAGACACAGTTCTAACAAAATTAAAGTATAACTAAGTAAGTTCATAAATGAAATAAATTTATGGTAAAAAAAACTGTTTAAAAACAAGCTTCTATTGTATTAGTTTTCATATTCTCCTCAGCAAGCCCTTTCTTTTAATACCCATACTGTGGTAGTGCAGAAAAAAATAACTAGTCCGCCATCTCGGATGATCCGCCATATTGGAACTAAAATGACGTCACACAGCTAAGCATGCATTGTCATCCAAAATAAGTATATACCAAATTTCAGCTCAATCGGTTAAAGATAACTGCTTCAAAATTCAGTTGCAAGATTCCACCCAGATAAACATACATATATACAAATACATACATACATTGCAAGTTAATAAAAAGCTTGTAAAAAATAAAAATGACTAACATCTGCAGATTTGCTCGCAAATCTCTAATTCAAGTGATTTTAGAAATTTTCTCAAAAATTTTTTTACTTCCCAGTGTGTAAAGAAACAAAGTGAATAAATACTTTGTGGTCTAATCTAAGAGCAAGCACAAGACGTGACTGTAATTGATTTGAAACAGGATAATTTGATACAAGGGCGGCGGGCTTTGCTAATCGCAGGCGTGTTGTACTACTCGTAGTAGGTACATACTTCCTTACTGAGAATGCAAATAAAATTGATTATTGATGTCTGTTTGGACTTTATACTCTGTATATTCCATATTTTTCCATACAAAAAGTTTACCTAGGTAGGTACTTACCCTTTTGTACTTTTGATGAAGTTTTGTTGTCTGCATATATGTACATTACTTTTTTGCATTGCCTTTAAAAAAAGTTGACGACCATTCCTCCTCTTACAATTTGGTTTTATCAAAGATTTTTTTAAATCTTTAAAAACTAAAACTAAGGTCTAAAAACTAGCTGATATTTCTAATATATTTTTTTTGTTAAATAGTTCATGAATTTGAAAATGTTTGTAATCGCCTTTTTACCAATCAGAGAAGTATCAGTGGCATTCAAGTGTTCTGCTGTTCTGAATAAAGAGTAGGAAGTCCCTTACTCATGCACGCAACACTACTTAGAATCACTACATAATATTATAAAACAAAGTCCTCCACCGCGTCTGTCTGTCTGTCTACAGCACCGATTTTCATGCTGTTTTCAACAATGGATAGATTGTCGAGGAAGTTTTTAGTATATAATTTACAAAGTTACGCAGGCAAAGTCGCGGGCACCAGCTAGTAAGTAATAAGGAAGAGTTTTATAAGTTTTGTAAAGACTGGTTTGGTCCTCCGTAAGAAGGTGCTTACTGCCGCTGGACTACTACAGTGATTACTGATCTAGTTTAATGTTGCGGAACTCGGAGTGCCCAAATATTATTGAATCTGTGACCTACTCGTATGTACCACCGAGAACTTCATATTATCGATTTAATAGAATACACGAAGAGTTAGATTATGTTAAAAATTACTACAATATCCATTAGAACTTTATGTATGACAAATAAACTGCAAGCCCGTTTGACTGGTGTTGGACGAGTGGCAAGGGTGCTTGCCTGACGTCACAGGGGCCCCGGGTTCGATTCCCGGCGGATTCAACCTTGGAAATTTTAATATAATTTTCAAAATTGACTCTGGTCTGGATTTAAAAGTAGTGGTATGGCACACTGCGTTTCGCAGTCATTTGGGCAGCCCGTCTGGTGGCAGTAACCACCACCTTACAGAATACCACCGTGAAATAACAGCATTATGTGCTGTTGTGTTTCGGTGTGTGAGTAAGGGATGCCAGAGCCCATTACCACATCCCTGCCTTATCCCTTATTCTTAATCCTTCTATGGTCAGTAGCGCACTTGTGCACTTATGGCGTTGCATGTCAGCCTGTCTGTCGACCTTACCATTAAAAAAAAAAAAAAAGTAGTAATTGCAAGAAAATATCTTCTTTCCTTAACGATTGCTAAGTTTGACCTAGGTACTGATAATTTTAATTGAACCTTTTCTTATAAGTGCGCAACAAATTTTATTATTGCGTTATACTACTGAACAATCAAAAAACCCTATTGAATCCATTCTAATATTGTAAATGTGAAAGTAACTCTGTCTGTCTGATACCTTTTCACGCCTTAACCGATCATAATGAAATTTCGCATACGTTGTCACAGGGACATAGGAAAGGACATAGGGTACCTAACATACAGAAAAAAAGTACTCTTCTCGAGGGATTATTTAACATTTAAAAAATACTAATGTTTGGAAAAAGTGTAACAGCGATAAAAAAAAATCAGGCGTTATATTGCTTATATATTTACTAGTTGGTGCCCGCGACTTCGCCCGCGTTAAAAGTAAGGGATGTGTAGCGCCTGACGAAATGTGTAAAGCAATATAACGCCTGACATCTTTGCTTTTATAAAATTTTCAGGTGTTGTATCTTTATTTTTAGTAGATAGCTGGTGCCCGCGACTTTGCCTGCGTTGAAAATTATATACTAAAACCTTCCTCTTGAATCACTCTATCTATTAAAAAAACCGCATCAAAATCCGTTGCTTAGTTTTAAATATCTAAGCATACATAGGGTTAGACAGGCGGGAAGCAACTTTGTTTTATACTATGTAGTGATGATTAACGGGGATGAAGTCGCGGTCACCAACTAGTATCCAACAAGTATTATAATAACGTATAAGTTTCCTAACTGCTGCGTTTATTGATAACTTATTGAAGTTCCTGAATTAAGCACAAGCTTTGGTGTTATTTTCCAAGGAATTATTAAAGTTTACTGGAAATTTAATTATTCGAGTAATTATTTCCCTTCATTAACACCTATTGTTAGTCCTTCCATAGATGAATCTCTATACGTCATCGACGTTGCAATACTGAATTAATCTCAAGCAGTCAATGAGGTATAAATGTCCCTTGCTTACAGCATGATGTCCACAGCCATTCCGATCATTGTTCTGACGAGACTTACCAAGGTATGTCTTACCTGTTTTTATATAATATTTGCCAGTTTTGCGATTATTGTTATTAAATTTAATTAATTCTGTTTAATTTAGATACCAATTAGGGTACCAATTTCACCAACTACAAGTAAAGTGTCGATTAATTAGTTTTGGAAATAATTTTATGTTTTATTAAATTATGCACTCGGTTATCAATAGATATAATCGATAGAATTTTCTTTTTAATTTTTGTGACTTTTACCGTACAAATAAAGGTATATCAGCTCCATTATCCCCGGTGATTGGTGACTTTAAATGTCGGTTAGCCTACTTGACAGATGGTGAAAGAGGCCCTTAGTGATAGATCGATATTTTATCAATAGTTTCCTCGACCATAAATTGTAACTATAATAGTACTACTGAACTAAGTGCCTATATACGTTTTAAATAATTTAAAACTAGCTGCACGTTGGTCTTTTACTGTTGTAGTGAAAGGGGACACTGTATCGCAGTCATTTGGGCAACCCTTCTTAGGGAAGGAAAGGGGTGACCCCTTGCAGATAAAAAACGTGTTTCAGTGAGTGAATATGGAATGCCAGAGCCCATTTTCCTATTCCTTTCCAATACCTTATCCTTAATCCTAATATGGTCGGCAGCGCACTTACAACACCTGTGGTTTTGCTTGTGTAATAGGTCACGGTAGCCACATACTGGACCATTAGTCTGTTTGCCGACCTGAAGCAATTTTAAATGCCCAAATTTTGACCAACATTACTTATTGTTAAAATTTTAAAATACTCCATTTTTAAAGCTATTTATACTAACTAGTTATTTAATAACAAGCTGGCGCCGTCCGCGTTGAAAAAGAAAAAAGTAGCCTATCCTGTGTCCCGTACGTCTAATGTTTATCTGCCAACTTTCATGAAAATCAGTTAATTCGTTTAAGAGTTATGGACTAACTTACATACATACAATACCTACACTTACAGATTTATTATTAGTATTGATGATGATTGATGAATATATTTTGTGTCCTGTCCTGAAATAAATCTTGATTCTTAACAACAATTAGGGCCACTATAAGTCCTGCATTTCAAGGACAATATTGCTTAGACTAATTTTCGGATTTTGCAACAACTTGGTTATATTTTGCTAAACAGAGCTTTTAAAGTTGTCCGGTGAAAATCTATTACATATTTTTGATTTATATTTTCCTTTCCCCTGTTAAATATGTAATTCCCATTACTATGTACACCTAAACTTAACTTGCCTATAAGTGCCACAATAGAGTAATTTTTCCCTCGGCTAAAACAATGGGTGACCGTGGCAATTATATCCCTGGGTCGTTCAAGTACAGATAGGTGTGCAATTAAGAATGTATTGTTACTGCTAAGGTATTGTTTATTGCGCAATTGGAAAAATTTACTGATATTCATGATAATAACATAATTTGACGACAAATGGCTTAGAGTAAATCTAGCTTAGAGTCATCTTTTGAACAATTCCTTTTCCAATATGTTAATTTGATATACTATAAATATTTTTACTATTTTAACATAATTTTGAGTTACTCAATGGACGAATTATTTTGTTGGTCGTAACTTAAAATCGTGGTCATTGAAAATATTTTTTTTATAACCACACTAATATTGATCACAAATGACATCACAACACTATGATAATCAAAACTTCATTTCATTACATTCTTTGCCATTTATACTAGTGACAGCTAGTAGTAATCTAATGAAGCTGGAGTGGTACATGCTGGAGTACCTTACATTGCTAAGCAGTATAAAGTAGGGAATTTTCCTTGAATAACTACCACTATAACTGTCAGTTATACACTAAAGTAGTGTATAACTGACAGTTATTAAAGAATTAAGTTATTAACAGTTATTAAAGAATACACTAAGCGCCTGTTTCACAAACGTCAAGTAGGCCAAACTGTCATTTAAAGTCACCGGTAACCGGGGATGATGGAGCTGATATACCCTTGTTTGTACGGTAAACGTCCCAAAAATTAAATAGAAAATAATAAAAAAAACGGCTATCGAATGATACAGTAAACCGAGTGCATTAATTCAATATAACAGAAAATGATTTCTAAAAGTAATTAATCAACACTTTACATGTAGTTTGTGAAAGAGTAGTGTATTCTTTAATACCTATTAGTTAAACACTTAGATGGGGTCATTAGGGGTCATCATTTGCATGGACATTGAATATTGAATTTACATTAATAAAGATTTTATATTGACACAAAATTACCATGTCTTTAAACTTAATTTATAAATTACATTTATTTTTCAGTTCAACATGAAGCTGCTGTTACTACTGATCGCATTAAGTTGCGTAATCCAAAACTCTTGGTCTGCGACTACTTACACAGACAAATGGGACAACATTAATGTGGACGAAATCCTTGAATCGCAACGGCTTCTTCGAGGATACGTAGATTGTCTTCTTGACAAAGGTCGATGCACACCAGACGGTAAAACTCTAAAGGAAACTCTACCTGATGCTCTTGAAAACAACTGCTCTAAATGCACGGAAAAACAGAAATCCGGGGCGGACAAAGTGATCTCTCATCTGGTCAACAAACGCCCAGATCTATGGAAGGAACTGGCTGTTAAGTACGACCCAGAGGACATTTACCAGCAGAAATACAAGGATAAAATAGAAAGTGTCAAAAGCAACTCTTAATTCGACAATCATAAACCTAAGCCTGGCTGAGCCCTCTTGTAAAATAAAGTTAAAAAATTGTGATAGACTTTGATTCGTCAAAGTAGTTAGATATATTAGATGATTATTTATTTATAAACATACACATAATTTGTTATATATCGTTTGGTACTCAACAACAAGTTTAGTTATTTAATTGGATTTTCTATTTTGTAAATTCTTCATTAATAAATTTGTAAAATATAATTTTTGTTTTCTTTCTGACAATTCTTTATCACTGATTGATTCCTTTTGCATATATTATACTTTACCTAATAATTTATTTCAATTTTAATAATATGCAACTATAAATATAAGTACTAATCTAATCCTTTCCTTCTAAGAACTTGTAAAATGATTCCCTATATTGTCTATCTTTATCAAATCTATCCACAAGCTCATCCCAGGCCATTGGGTGGCGTTCCATTACTGCTCGTATTACTTGCTTGATCAAATCTTGTTGCTTTGGGGTACATTTACCACATGACGTCTCGAGAGCTTCAGGTATCACTTCTGTAAATATACAATTATTGTTATTATCGGTTTGTTATAAAAGAAATCAAAACGTACTGTGCCGGAAATAGCAGATTGCTGTCAAGATCATCATAAATCATAAGGGTTAATTTTTTTTCTTTTATTTTCAAGATAAAATTTTAATTATTACATAAAAAGAAATACTAAATATTATTATTTTCTATAACCTACAGGAATGAATAATGTTTTTTTTTAAAAGTGTTGTATGGAACTTGCTTATTCGTAACATTTGTAAACAATATTAACTAGTTATTCATTGTTAATTGTGAATAATATAATTAATATTAATGATTTTATTAACAATAGGCTATAAGCTAGAAGGAAGTACGTTTTCAGATAGAACATAGAACTCTAAGGGCCGGCGCAAATTGGAGGAAGACATGGCAAAATATTGAAATTAATTCATAGATATAAAGTTCTTTTAATATTAATTCAAATTTCATTGTATTATGGTAGGGCAATAAGTCGCGTGCTGCGACATTCCGCAGTAGCATAACACAATGAAATTTGAATTATTTTAAAGGCAATAAATTTCAAAATTTTATGAAAACTACTTTGCCGTGCCTCCTCCATTATGCGCGGCCCTGGTCTTTAGGATTTTTTTAAATTAGATATGGGTTTGCTCATGGCCAACATTCAGCTGTGTAGCGAAGATGAGGCCTCTGATGGAGCGAGCTCACCCAGAGGATGCCTATTTACTCGAACTTTGAAAAGATTTGAATTATGAGCTCGGAAATACAGACGCAGTTATTGAAAAATTTCATTTTTTCAATAACTATCACTTGCTTTAACAGTTAAGTATCAGTTTGCTCGAGGAGAACAGCTTCGAGGAAACATGTATCTTTGTACATATTACAAAGGTCGAAAGTTTCGTTGCGGAAAATGCTCGAATTTTAGATCATTTTATCACAAAATTATCAACTCACTTTTAAAATCTTTGGCATCCGGAGTGCAAGGCCCTTTATCGAGAAAACATTTCACGTAGCCAAGGAGTATTCTGTCGTTCTCCAGTAAAGGACTTATATCGAATTCATCGTATTTGGAACTGTAAAAGTCAGCTGTTACCGCTGTTAACCAAAGAGTTGTGACAAGTATAAAAAACTTGTATATCATGTTGATCTGTAAAAGTTAATAATTAATTTGGTCTAAGTTATACATATATATTTACATATCATCAATACTAATAATAAATCTGTAAGGGTTGGTCATGGAGTAAGTTACTTTGTTTTCAGAGATATCGTGTTTATAGGCTCTATACATGACACTGAAACTAAATTGACGATTTTTAGAATTTTTTTCTGTATGTATGTATTATATGTTCCTCCATAACTCTTAAACAAATTAACTGATATTCATGAAATTTGGTAGATAAACATGTAAGCGTACAGGACACAGGATAGGCTACTTTTTTTTTTTCAACGCGGACGAAGTCGCAGGCGCCAGCTAGTTATACAATATAAAGCTTCGGTCCCCTAGGCAGCCTCTGGAATACCCGGCAGTGTAAGGGAAACTGCGGGGTTATGCCAGATTCGTACCGGCTAAAATCACTCATTTTTTCCATAATTTGCGTGCCATATGAGCGTCTCAGCATTGTAAGGTAACGTGCATATTGGCTGTGGCAACAGTAAAATTACCGCATTTATTACTGATCATCCCACACAATTCTGCCACAATATCATTACATATGTGAGTTTTTGTACGTTTTTTTTAACTTCCAACGCCATTTTTGTAGTCATCAGCTTACACTATTCCCTTTTTGCTTGTCTTCCATGTTATTGTAATGGAAATAATAATAAAACCAATACTTACACGATTCATTGTCTGACATTAGGTTTTATTATTTCCGTTTTATTTCCTGTGTTACCTACCCTATAGGTTAAATAGCTGTTATATTATCTTCATTAATTTTTTTTTTATTTCACTATAATTGAAAATTTATCATCACTTGTCACTGTATCAATTCTAAACACGATAGCGTAAAACTGAAGCGTGTAAAAGCAGTGCCTTATATAAATAGAATTGTCACTGTACTTAATGCATTTATAACATAGAACCGACAATTACCATACAATGTGCGTGTATGCAATTTTAATGTGTACATTACGAGTTCAACCAGCTATCATTTCTCATGAGATTCACGATATTTCCACATGATGTTTATTGTTAAGTTATAAATATGTTAAGTACTTAGATTAGTGTCCAAGTGTATTACGATGTCATCGTCAAGGTCAGGAGGCAGTTGTCTAAGGCCTTACAAAATCGCAGAGATGAGATTATGGGGTGCCTCAGGAGTAAGAGGGGAGAATGTGCCGTTTAATCCCCGGGGCGGTGGACATGGGGTCGTCAGCCGCCATCCCAACTCCGGGCAACGAAGAGAGATGCTGTGTACGTACGGGCAATGTGCAGGCCTTGTCTGACGGGGGGAAAGGTATGTCTTAAAGTACCGTAATCCTCGCCCATAGACGACGCGAGAATACACCGTGGATTTTTAGTGACCAACTTACTGGTTCGCAGATTTTCCCACGCGAAATTTCCCGCGTACCTTTATAGTTTAATCTAAATCTTATTTAATATTCAGATGTATCTTGTAGTTATAAACTATTTAACTGCAAAAATTTTGGTAGTTATTACGTGAAAGAGAGACAAACTTTCGCTTTTTATCCTAAATCACATGAATAAATAAATGATTTTGAACTCTTTAGCCACACCTTTTTTAATAGACAAAGATTTTATTCAAAATCTATGTCTTTCAGTGGCAATAATGACAAAGAAATAATAGTTTGACATTAAAATTCAATCAGGATTTATCGCCGAAGCAAGATATATTATTTCGATGATCGCCGCAGTTTTCTCCTGTGAATTACATACAATTTTAATTTGTGTTAATTATTTTAAGACATTACAATCAACATGCCTGTAGATTGTAAAAAATCCACTTCTGGAGGGAAAGGAAATAAGGGTATGTTCATAGAGAGAGACAAGAATGTATGCGCCGCAGGTTTGCCTACACAACAAGCAGATAATTGTGTAGAAGAAGCATTAAAGCACTACTTACTTAAAGATGAAGCTGATGCTCTTATAAGTGACGCAATAATTCCACCGGCAAAGCCAAAACCGCTTCCGCCGCTGAGAAATCCGGTGCCATTAGATAAAAGATACGCCGGCATTTATGGTGACGTCGCAGAAATAGTTAATCCACCAATTAAATCTAAATTTCAAACTCTCGTGTCGGACTTTAGAGACACTTCCTATGCTTCTTATTGGAAGAAACCAGTTGGAGGAGTTAGAGACCCGGTGCCCATGCTACCAGCAGGTTTGGATAAGTTAACAACATTTGGTAAAAAGACACCGTTTCACGGAAGACTGTATGATATAGTAATGCCAAAGGTACCCGTTGAAGACAAAACTCCCCCCTCTAAAAATGCCGGCGCCCAATTGGACCGTAATTATTGTGCACCTCCATATAATCCCGATTTAACTTATGGTCACAGAACTTTTCTTGACAAAAGAGGTAAGCATGCAAGATGTTGTTTGTCTGATGACAGGGTAGTGGAAGGAATTGGAAATCGCGTAATTATAAATGAAGTGCAAGCAAATTTCTTAGACGCCAAACAACCTAAATTGGGAAGTGTATTAGCACCAAATGACAACGTAAGTTATGTACCCAAAGGTTATTCTTTTGGGATACTAAAACGTCCGGATAACCTTCCAGAATGCCTTACAACTTGTGAAATAAACCCGGGAAAAGATTGTTTCAGGAAATGTTTAGCTCACCTTAATTCGCTCCGAAAATGTATGTCGAAGCGCTTTTTACCCACATTTTTCAAACCGTTTTATTTAAGTCTAAAATTTTACGATAAAGATAATACTGGATGGCTCGATAAAACTATTCTGTATAATTCTTGTGGATTCAAAATGATACGCTTCAATCCGGATCTTATTGAGCCATTGTTGTCTTCGTGGCAGGCTTTTGATGGGTCTAGAGTTGAATATGAAACTTTTGTACGAATTATAAATTATACTGCTCCTTTGCCTGATTTACCAAAGGTTCCTGACATTCCAGAGGATTGTATTGATTTTAGAACAACTTACACCGAAATGACGAAACCAAATCAGGAAACAGACAATAGGTTAATGGCAGGATTACCTTCAGGAAGATATTTTGATTTCGATTACCCAATCACACCAGAGTATTGTTGCAAGGCAGATCGCACTTGTCTTCCTCAAGAATCTGACGCAAAGTCGTGTCTATGTCCTAGCGTGCTAACACTACTTCATGTAAATCATAGAGATATGTATGCGAAACGTGATGCAGCTGCCGTAAAAAGAGTTTTCGAGGCAGCAGGCGAAAAGTTCAGTGAAGAAAGATTTAACGCGATTTGGGAAGATGCTCAAAAATATCATTCAAAAGGATGGGTTTGTTACGAGACTTTCCGTCGTGCATTAGAAGCCAATCCTCATAATAACTGACATAGTAAAAATAGTGTTTTGAATAAATCTAACATGTACTTAGAAATCATTTTACTCAATCTTTTCAAATATATGAACGTTTATATTAGTTACAGTTTCCTTTTTATTGAATTCCAGTAAAATAATTTAAAATATAAGTAAGACAAAAAACTAAAACAATGAAATAAAATAATGACTTATTTTAACATTTATTCAAACTGTGAACAGATGGTTATATGTATGGTACGAAGAAAAAAAAATTAAAAAAATCTAATTTAAGATCATAGAAAGTCTTCGAAAGTTTTTTGGTAGTAGCCCTCAAGATCATATTTAGTCACCATCTCTTTCCATATTTTGGATATTTATTTTAATTTCCAGTACCAAATTCTTGCCTATCTGCTTCGGTTTCTTGGTGCATTCGGCACATCTCGTTTCCAATGGCTCCTGTATTTTACTTATCTAAAACAGTCATTTTAATTTGGTTTTAATAACGAAATTATACCAACTTATTGAATAATTATACAAATATGTGTTATCCAGTAAGAATATATCGTAATAGAAAATTCAATACTACTTATGTAAAAATCCAAAAATATACCTTAAGCTTACCTACATCATAATCAAATACGAATAGTATGAAAACTAAGAATCTTAGCTTTTACAAGGATTATTCCAGTTTGAAAAACTAGGCACCTAAGTAATAAAAAACTATTCGTTAATCCATTTTGATGGAACTTTTGTACGAATTATAAATTATACTGCTCCTTTGCCTGATTTACCAAAGGTTCCTGACATTCCAGAGGATTGTATTGATTTTAGAACAACTTACACCGAAATGACGAAACCAAATCAGGAAACAGACAATAGGTTAATGGCAGGATTACCTTCAGGAAGATATTTTGATTTCGATTACCCAATCACACCAGAGTATTGTTGCAAGGCAGATCGCACTTGTCTTCCTCAAGAATCTGACGCAAAGTCGTGTCTATGTCCTAGCGTGCTAACACTACTTCATGTAAATCATAGAGATATGTATGCGAAACGTGATGCAGCTGCCGTAAAAAGAGTTTTCGAGGCAGCAGGCGAAAAGTTCAGTGAAGAAAGATTTAACGCGATTTGGGAAGATGCTCAAAAATATCATTCAAAAGGATGGGTTTGTTACGAGACTTTCCGTCGTGCATTAGAAGCCAATCCTCATAATAACTGACATAGTAAAAATAGTGTTTTGAATAAATCTAACATGTACTTAGAAATCATTTTACTCAATCTTTTCAAATATATGAACGTTTATATTAGTTACAGTTTCCTTTTTATTGAATTCCAGTAAAATAATTTAAAATATAAGTAAGACAAAAAACTAAAACAATGAAATAAAATAATGACTTATTTTAACATTTATTCAAACTGTGAACAGATGGTTATATGTATGGTACGAAGAAAAAAAAATTAAAAAAATCTAATTTAAGATCATAGAAAGTCTTCGAAAGTTTTTTGGTAGTAGCCCTCAAGATCATATTTAGTCACCATCTCTTTCCATATTTTGGATATTTATTTTAATTTCCAGTACCAAATTCTTGCCTATCTGCTTCGGTTTCTTGGTGCATTCGGCACATCTCGTTTCCAATGGCTCCTGTATTTTACTTATCTAAAACAGTCATTTTAATTTGGTTTTAATAACGAAATTATACCAACTTATTGAATAATTATACAAATATGTGTTATCCAGTAAGAATATATCGTAATAGAAAATTCAATACTACTTATGTAAAAATCCAAAAATATACCTTAAGCTTACCTACATCATAATCAAATACGAATAGTATGAAAACTAAGAATCTTAGCTTTTACAAGGATTATTCCAGTTTGAAAAACTAGGCACCTAAGTAATAAAAAACTATTCGTTAATCCATTTTGATGGAACTTTTGTACGAATTATAAATTATACTGCTCCTTTGCCTGATTTACCAAAGGTTCCTGACATTCCAGAGGATTGTATTGATTTTAGAACAACTTACACCGAAATGACGAAACCAAATCAGGAAACAGACAATAGGTTAATGGCAGGATTACCTTCAGGAAGATATTTTGATTTCGATTACCCAATCACACCAGAGTATTGTTGCAAGGCACATCGCACTTGTCTTCCTCAAGAATCTGACGCAAAGTCGTGTCTATGTCCTAGCGTGCTAACACTACTTCATGTAAATCATAGAGATATGTATGCGAAACGTGATGCAGCTGCCGTAAAAAGAGTTTTCGAGGCAGCAGGCGAAAAGTTCAGTGAAGAAAGATTTAACGCGATTTGGGAAGATGCTCAAAAATATCATTCAAAAGGATGGGTTTGTTACGAGACTTTCCGTCGTGCATTAGAAGCCAATCCTCATAATAACTGACATAGTAAAAATAGTGTTTTGAATAAATCTAACATGTACTTAGAAATCATTTTACTCAATCTTTTCAAATATATGAACGTTTATATTAGTTACAGTTTCCTTTTTATTGAATTCCAGTAAAATAATTTAAAATATAAGTAAGACAAAAAACTAAAACAATGAAATAAAATAATGACTTATTTTAACATTTATTCAAACTGTGAACAGATGGTTATATGTATGGTACGAAGAAAAAAAAATTAAAAAAATCTAATTTAAGATCATAGAAAGTCTTCGAAAGTTTTTTGGTAGTAGCCCTCAAGATCATATTTAGTCACCATCTCTTTCCATATTTTGGATATTTATTTTAATTTCCAGTACCAAATTCTTGCCTATCTGCTTCGGTTTCTTGGTGCATTCGGCACATCTCGTTTCCAATGGCTCCTGTATTTTACTTATCTAAAACAGTCATTTTAATTTGGTTTTAATAACGAAATTATACCAACTTATTGAATAATTATACAAATATGTGTTATCCAGTAAGAATATATCGTAATAGAAAATTCAATACTACTTATGTAAAAATCCAAAAATATACCTTAAGCTTACCTACATCATAATCAAATACGAATAGTATGAAAACTAAGAATCTTAGCTTTTACAAGGATTATTCCAGTTTGAAAAACTAGGCACCTAAGTAATAAAAAACTATTCGTTAATCCATTTTGATGGAACTTTTGTACGAATTATAAATTATACTGCTCCTTTGCCTGATTTACCAAAGGTTCCTGACATTCCAGAGGATTGTATTGATTTTAGAACAACTTACACCGAAATGACGAAACCAAATCAGGAAACAGACAATAGGTTAATGGCAGGATTACCTTCAGGAAGATATTTTGATTTCGATTACCCAATCACACCAGAGTATTGTTGCAAGGCACATCGCACTTGTCTTCCTCAAGAATCTGACGCAAAGTCGTGTCTATGTCCTAGCGTGCTAACACTACTTCATGTAAATCATAGAGATATGTATGCGAAACGTGATGCAGCTGCCGTAAAAAGAGTTTTCGAGGCAGCAGGCGAAAAGTTCAGTGAAGAAAGATTTAACGCGATTTGGGAAGATGCTCAAAAATATCATTCAAAAGGATGGGTTTGTTACGAGACTTTCCGTCGTGCATTAGAAGCCAATCCTCATAATAACTGACATAGTAAAAATAGTGTTTTGAATAAATCTAACATGTACTTAGAAATCATTTTACTCAATCTTTTCAAATATATGAACGTTTATATTAGTTACAGTTTCCTTTTTATTGAATTCCAGTAAAATAATTTAAAATATAAGTAAGACAAAAAACTAAAACAATGAAATAAAATAATGACTTATTTTAACATTTATTCAAACTGTGAACAGATGGTTATATGTATGGTACGAAGAAAAAAAAATTAAAAAAATCTAATTTAAGATCATAGAAAGTCTTCGAAAGTTTTTTGGTAGTAGCCCTCAAGATCATATTTAGTCACCATCTCTTTCCATATTTTGGATATTTATTTTAAATTCCAGTACCAAATTCTTGCCTATCTGCTTCGGTTTCTTGGTGCATTCGGCACATCTCGTTTCCAATGGCTCCTGTATTTTACTTATCTAAAACAGTCATTTTAATTTGGTTTTAATAACGAAATTATACCAACTTATTGAATAATTATACAAATATGTGTTATCCAGTAAGAATATATCGTAATAGAAAATTCAATACTACTTATGTAAAAATCCAAAAATATACCTTAATGCTTACCTACATCATAATCAAATACGAGTAGTATGAAAACTAAGAATCTTAGCTTTTAGAAGGATTATTCCAGTTTGAAAAACTAGGCACCTAAGTAATAAAAAACTATTCGTTAATCCATTTTGATGCTGACAATTTACAAATTTGTCATTCAACTCTACTGTCGACCTGCCCTTTATAATATTCTCGTACATAAATAAATATAAAGAAGTTACATTATTATATTATAATTATGTAATTTTAGTAGAATATTAGAAGTGGGATAAGTGGATATAATAAATTTATTATTTTAATTTTTTTAAATAATCGGTTAAGAAATTAACTATTACGTCAGTTATAACCCTCAAGTCATCTTCAAAAATGTGCAACATGGCTCTGGGCGCTATATTTTTTTCATGATAAAACCTTATCCTTGAGGATTATTTTCACATATATTTTTCTCCACTACTTCGATGTCTTTTATGGTATGAACATTGTCTTAACCGTCTAATCTTTTTCTGTTACAAACAGAGGCCGTTTGATTATACTTATTAATTATTATTGAAAAAAAAAAAAAAAACTGAAAACAGATTCCGTATTTGTGTCGTTCATTGTAAAAGTGGTGTAACTCCCTATTTTTAAAACCATATTTTCTTGCCTAATGGTATCACATTTAGTCATAACTTTTAATATAAAAGTGAAGTAACTCCAATAGTTGCATTAAAATCCCATAGATGAAAACAATGAATGAATGCTTATATCTTTTTTCCTACACTATAATTCGCAAAAAGCTCGTTATTCTAAAATTCAGTTACAAGGAGATAGTTCACTTTTACAATGAACGACACATTTATAAGATTGAGAACAAGTCTATGGTGGAAAATTTCTCCCACAATTGGGTCGTTCATTGTAAAAGTGAACTATCTCCTTGTAACTGAATTTTAGAATAACGAGCTTTTTGCGAATTATAGTGTAGGAAAAAAATATAGCATTCATTCATTGTTTTCGTCTATGGGATTTTAATGCAACTATTGTAGTTACTTCACTTTTATATTGAAATTTATGACTAAATGTGATACCATTAGGCAAGAAAAGATGGTTTTAAAAATAGGGAGTTACACCACTTTTACAAAGAACGACACAATTTTTACTACCCTTAGGCCGAGATTTTGGCCGCAAATCATTATATTTTAAATCATATTTATTATTCAGATGTATAAACTATATAACTGAAAAAAGTTTCATCCCGGTAGTTATTACGTGAAACAGTGACAAATATCCGTATATCTTGAAAAACTTTAGTATTAATTATAAAGTTAATTAATAGGATTACTTTTTATCCGGTAAGTAAACATCAGTCTGTCTAGTCTAACGATTTGTAAAGTAGGTTTTTCTGCCTGTCGCAAAGAGACGGTAGTCTACTGCGTAGAGGGATTTATTTTAACAGGAATACATGATTTCGAACTCTTTAGCAACACCTTTTTTAATAGAAATTGTTAAATTTAGTGTCAATATGACATAGAAATAATAATTTGACATTAAAACTCAATCATGATTCATCGCCGCAGTTTTATTCTGTAAATTATATACAACTTTAATTTATTTTAATTATTTTTAGACATTTACAATCAACATGCCGCGGGTAGATTGTCAAAAATCCACTTCTGGGGGGAAAGGAAATAAGGGTATGTTCATAGAGAGAGACAAGAATGTTTGCGCAGCAGGTTTGCCTACACAACAAGCAGATAATTTTGTAGAAGAAGCATTAGAGCACTACTTACTGAAAGATGAGGTCGATGCTCTTATGAGTGATGCAATAATACCACCGGCAAAGCCAAAACCGCTTCCACCATTGAGAAATCCTTTGCCATTAGATAAAAGATACGCCGGCATTTTTTGTGACATGGCTCAATTAATTAATCCGCCAATTAAAACTAAATTTCAAACCCTCGTGTCTGACTTTAAAGACACTCCGTATGCTTCTTATTGGAAGAAACCACTTGCAAGTGTCAAAGACCCGGTGCCCATGCTACCGGAAGGTTTTGATATGTTCACATCATTTGGTAAAAAGACACCGTTCCACGGAAGACTGTATGATATAGTAATGCCAAAGGTACCCTATGAAGATAAAACTCCTCCTTCTAAATATGCCGGTGTCCAATTGGATCGTAATTATTGCGCACCTCCGTATGATCCTGATTTAACTTATGGCCACAGAACTTTTGTTGACAAAAGAGGTACCTATGCAAAATGTTGTTTGTCTGATGACAGGGTAGTGGAAGGGACTGGAAATCGAGTAATTATAAATGAAGTGCAAGCAAATTTCTTAGACGTCAAACAACCTAGAGTGGGAAGTGTATTAGCACCAAATGACAACGTAAGCGATGTACCCGAAGGTTATTCTTTCGGGATACTAAAACGACCGGATAACGTTCCAGATTGCCTCACAACTTGTAAAATAAATCCTGGAAAAGATTTGTTTAGGAAATGTTTAGCTCACCTTAATTCGCTCCGAAAATGTCTATCGAAGCGCTTTCTACCTACATTTTTTAAACCGTTTTATTTGAGTCTAAAATTTTACGATAAAGATAAAACTGGATGGCTCGATAAAATTATTCTGTATAATTGTTGTGGATTTAAAATGATACGCTTCAATCCTGAACTTATTGAGCCATTGTTGTCGTCGTGGCAGGCATTTGACGGATCTAGAGTTGAATATGAAACTTTTGTACGAATAATAAATTACACTGCTCCTTTGCCTGATCTACCAAAGGTTCCTGACCTACCAGAAGATTGTATTGATTTTAGAACAACTTACACCGAAATGACGAAACCGAATCAGGAAACAGACAATAGATTAATGGCAGGCTTACCTTCAGGAAGATATTTTGATTTGGATTACCCAATCACACCAGAGCGTTGCTGCAAGGCAGATCGCACTTGCCTTCTTCAAGAATCTGACGTAAAGTCGTGTCTATGTCCTAGCGTGCTAACACTACTTCATGTAAATCATAGAGATATGTATGGTAAACGTGATCCAGCTGCTGTAAAAAGAGTTTTCGAGGCAACAGGCGAGAAGTTTAGTGAAGAAAGATTTAACGCGATTTGGGAAGATGCTCAAAAATATCATTCAAAAGGATGGGTTTGTTACGAGACTTTCCGTCGTGCATTAGAAGCCAATCCTCATAATAATTGACAGTAAAAAATATACCTAGTGTTTTGATAAATCTAACTTATACTTAGATATCAGTTTTTAATCTTTTGAAATATATTAGAATTTATATTAGTATTATATAAACTTTTGAAATATGTTAGAATTTATATCAGTATAAACTTTTGAAGTTTGTTAGAATTTATATTAGTATAATAAACTTTTGAAATATGTTAGATTTTATATTAGTATAAACTTTTAGAATATATTACAATTTATATTAGTAAAAAAGTTTGCTTTTTATTGATTTCCAGCAAAAGAATTTCAAAATATAAGACTTAAAATGAAATAAAACAAAAATTACGGAATGAAATATAATGCTGTATACGAACATTTATTAAAATTGTGAACAGAAGGTTATATAGGTACGGTACGAAGAAAAATACAATAAATAATAATATTTAGTTTAAGATCTAAGAAAATCTTCAAAAGCTTTTTGGTGTTTGCCTTGAGGATCGTATTTAGCCACCATTTCTTTCCATAATTGGGGATGTTTATTTTTTACTTCCAGTACCAGCTTCTTGCCTATCTGCTTCTGTTTCTCGGTGCACTTGGCACATCTCGTTTCCAATGCCTCTGGTATTTTATCTGAAACAAAGCCATTTTACTTGGGTTTTAATACGAAATTATAACAACTGACTAAATATACAAAATTTATCGCTCAGTAGCATTATTTACAAAAAGCATAATGAACAAAACGCAAAATGTTCAAAACCCAAAATGAACACAACAAGCAAAAGGAAATCCGTTGTATGATTTATAAAACATTTGCGTTCACTAGTTACTTATATAATAAAGGCACTCTCTGCTTCAGCCTGTTAATCTGCAATTTTTTTATTAACCATCCAACGGATTTCCTTTTGCTTGTTGTGTTCATTTTGAGTTTTGTACATTTTGTGTTTTGTTCATAATGCTACTGAGTGAAATTTATGGTATCCGAAAGGTAAGAACTGGTCCAGTTAAAAAAATGTGTGGTCTGGTCAACTATCCAACTGTATTAACACCAAACAGCGAAGAATATGTCGTAATAGAAAATTCTAAATTAAATAACTAAAAGTAAAAGTAAAAAAAAAGTCCAAGGGCAACGAGACCTAAATGCTACATGATAATCAAAACAATATGAAAACTAACTAATTTTTTACATTTTACAATGATCGTTAATTCATTTTGATGGCGAAAATTTGTTATTAAACTGTGCTTTAGTCCTTAGAAAAAAAAATCTAGGCATTCACATTTGATTTATAATAATAATGCATTTATTTGCTAGAATACTTGGTTACAGTAGATCTTATATAGTTTTATAGTACAAGTTTTCTACCTGGGTACAGGCGTGCAAATATTAAATTGTTGTACAAATAAAAAGTAGTCAAATACATTATTATTATTATTAATGCATTATTATTATTATTATTATTTAAAAAAAATCATATTACATGTAACTTGATTGTACGATCAGATTGATTGTACAACTTGATGACTTAAGCATGACTTAAGAGGAAGTGACTAAACTTGGGCAGGAAAACTTACAAGCGACGCTATGTCCAACATAGAAAGCATGTTCATTAAATACCAACCTGATTTACAAGAAATTTCAAGGAACTTATAAAACGTGAAGCAGCGTTGTGTAAGAAGTCTTGTTTAACTTCAAATATTGGCTGACGTGAAGAGAAAATATCATACATTACGTTTTAAATAGAAATAGAAAATGAAACTTTGGTGTGAGCTTTAAAAAGTTTAATATTTTTAACTAAGATGATATTTTTATTAATCTTTTATTAGTATATGATGTGCTGTCAAGGGAGGTCTCCCTAAATATTGTATTAAAATATGCTGCATGGAAAAACTAAGCTGTGTCCATTGTGACTTTTCATAATATAAAATTCATGAATAAAATAAATCAATCCAAAAATTATTCCCAAATCAACCACAATTTTCTCTTAAACATAAAAAAATTAAAAAAATTATGACATAATTTAAAAGAAACATGACATATATTTATGAATTACTACTATATAACCTAGGGCGCTCCAATTTCCTTTTAACGAGCATTTTCTCTATATGAAATAATTCTAGAGGAATCGTTTTAATCATAAATCACATATTTTTTAATAAATAAAATAATAAATGAAATAAAAAGCCCACAGTAATAAAAAAAAAATCTTATATTCAAATTGAAGTTAATGTTTAAAAAAAATTAAGTTAACATTTTAACTTGGTAAGGACCCCTCTCGGGTAAAGGCCTTCCCCTTACTCGAGAGCATGTCTTAATATTGTCTACATAAATCAATACTAATAATAAATCTGTAAGGGTTAATCATGGAGTAAGTTACTTTATTTTCAGATATCGTGTTTATAGGCTCTATACACGATATTGAAACTAAATTGTCGATTTTTAGAATTTTTTTCTGTATGTATGTATGTATGTATGTATGTATGTATGTATGTATGTATGTATGTATGTATGTATGTATGTATGTATGTATGTATGTATGTATGTATGTATGTATGTATGTATGTATGTATGTATGTATGTATGTATGTATGTATGTATGTATGTATGTATGTATGTATGTATGTATGTATGTATGTATGTATGTATGTATGTATGTATGTATGTATGTATGTATGTATGTATGTATGTATGTATGTATGTATGTATGTATGTATGTATGTATGTATGTATGTATGTATGTATGTATGTATGTATGTATGTATGTATGTATGTATGTATGTATGTATGTATGTATGTATGTATGTATGTATGTATGTATGTATGTATGTATGTATGTATGTATGTATGTATGTATGTATGTATGTATGTATGTATGTATGTATGTATGTATGTATGTATGTATGTATGTATGTATGTATGTATGTATGTATGTATGTATGTATGTATGTATGTATGTATGTATGTATGTATGTATGTATGTATGTATGTATGTATGTATGTATGTATGTATGTATGTATGTATGTATGTATGTATGTATGTATGTATGTATGTATGTATGTATGTATGTATGTATGTATGTATGTATGTA